>JAYESA010000012.1:22686469-22793969 GCA_036927795.1 Iris macrosiphon
GAAGTTACCAAAAGATGCAAATACCAGCAACAAATTCACAATAAATGATAGCAATATTTTGATTTATTGAGAAGAAGAATGAGAGAACATTACTAGAGTTTACAATAAAGCTTGGAAGCTAGGTTTTGATGCCACAAGAGTTAAGAATTGTTCGAGAGATTCAGAATGAGAAAGGTGAAGCCAGTTGATATGCAATTAGCGAGTCAATTCAAACTTCTAAGTGAATGACAAAATAGTGCCCTACTAGCAAAGAAGAAGAAGGTGGGTTTGCAGAAGATCCACTATGGTTGACAATATCATGTATTCTATGTGACGAGGTTTTCTTACCTCAGGATTCTCGAAAAGCTTGACCTTCCTTCTCTAAACCTTACGCCCTTGGGTACCGGACTGTAAGAGAAAAAGTTGTGATTATAAGAGCATCCACAATATCAGGGTTTTCAAGTACTACGTTTTGATTTTAGTCAAATTTTATAGCACTTAAAAGCTGCAGTGAAAACTTGTCCATACTTAAAAATTGCTAGAAAACCAAGAGACACTTCATATTTGGAGCATGCTTTAGCTCATCTATACTAATTCTTGGGCCCATAAAAAATAACCGTTCTTTCCGAACATGAAACAAAAAATAAAGATGGAAAAGGAGGAAAAATCTTACTAAACATGGAAGAAAAATAAAGCGAAAAAAGATGAAGAGAAACGAGAGGTTGATTTTGATTATTTATTTGGAGTGTACCATTGTGTACCAATATCAAAAGAACGCTCCAAAAGTAATAACTTACATAATTTTTAATAACTTGGAATATGTGTTTGGAGTGTCCCCACTTTGAATGCCCTAATGTATTGTGCTTTGACTTTGTCAAGTGATTTTTTAGTGTAAAATTTCTTTGCATGTTTGCGTCTTTTTCGGTGGCTGTTGTTTGGCAGTGGAATCTACATATCATTTTGTTCGTGTTGGATGAAATTTTCAACCTATATGAAAAAACAAGTGTGGACGTAGGAGTTTAAGAGAAGAGGGTCAACATCAAACGTAAAATCCAAAAATAAAAACACGTACTAAAAAATAATATAAGTCATCTAATCTTAACGGTTGATTTGAACAACTCAAATCAATGGTTAAGATTAGATGACTTAAACAAAATCCAACGGTTGATAACATGAGAATGTTTGTGGATGCAAAAAGTCCCTCCTCTCTCTCTCTCTCTCTCTCTCTCTATATATATATATATATATATATATATATATATATATATATATATATATATATATATTTGAAGGAGATTCACTAATATATTTGACCATATATTTGAAGAAGATTGACTTTGACCATTTGACCATATCTTTGAAGAAGATTGACTTTGACCTTTGACCATATCTTTGAAGAATAAGATTGGATTCCTATTCCTACATAATGTTGGATTTGACCATATCTTTGAAGAATAAGATTGGATTCCTATTTCTACATAATGTTGGATTTCGATGTATAGACATATGGTACGCTATATAAAGGGGCCAAAGATTTCTTCTTGAGATATCTCAAAATTGTGCTCAATGATTGTTGAATAAGTTCGGCATAAGAGAGAAAAAAGTGGTTGAATAAGTTCAACACAAAATTTTTTTGAAAGAGTTTTTTGTAGAGAGTTCTTGAAAGCAAGGAGAGAAGTGTTGAGAGAGAAATTGTAATTCCTTTTCTTCTTCATAGTGAAATTGAATCACCTTCATCCGTGGAAGTATGCATCTTGACCGAACCACATAAATACTTGTCTTTGTGGTTGTGAATTTTCTCTGAGGTGTTCTCCATTTTCCCTGGGTTTATTTTTTTTGTGCACCAACAATTGGTATCAGAGCTCTGAGATTCTAGCAAGGTATCCGACAAAGTTCTCATAGAAAGTTATTTGGGTAGATTCTTGAGATGGCTCCATCAAGTAAGATTGAGAAGTACGAAATTGAGAAGTTCAATGGGAAGAATAATTTTGGCTTTTGGAAAAGCCAGATGAATGACGTTCCCATATCTCAAAAGCTTGACAAGGCTTCATGGAAAAAGTCGAAGAAGCCCGCTGACATGACCGATGTTGATTGGTATGACATGGATCTCGAAGCATGTTTCGCTATTTACCTATATTTGGAAAAATGGATGTCGTGTACTCTATGAAGGATGATACCACCGCTGCTGGGCTTTGGCTGAAGTTAGAATCACTCTATATAACGAAAACTCTTACCAACTGGCTTTATATGTTGAAGTCGCTCTACATACTGGTGATGGAGAAAGGTACGTCAATTCGAGATCATATTTCAAAATTCAATCAAATTATTTCGGAATTGAAGGATGTTGACATATTATATATGAAGATGATGATCGTTTGACTCTAATCTTATTATTTTCGTTGCCCGATTCTTATGAGAATCTTATTCAAACATTACTATACGGGAAAGACTCAATTTCCATAGAAGAAGCTACAAATATCGTATTGTCCAATGAGGTACGGAGGATGACTTCTAATGACAAAAATGGTGGAGACTAGGCCCAATGTTTGATGGCAAGAGGGAGGACAAACGATAGAGCATCTTCCAACAGAAGGTCAAGATCCAAGTCCAAGATACCTATTGGGAAGGTGAAGTTCTTCAACTGTAATAGAAAATGATATTATGCAAATATGTATTCTCATCCAAAGAAGAAGAACAAAAAAAAGAGGAGAATAAGACAAAAAAAAGGTGATGAAGCAAACTGCGCTTCAGAAGCTGGCAGTGATGGAGTCTATTTTTTGGTGGCACATGACAACATGAGTGACCATTGAATTCTCGATTTTGGATGCTCCTACCATATGTGCCCAAAGATGGAGTGTTTTTCTTCCTACAAGGAGACAAATGGTATTTCTGTGTTGATGGGCAACAATAACGTATGTCGAGCTGTTGGAATTGGATCTATCAAGGTGAAGATGCATGATAGAATTGTGCAAAATTTGGCCGATGTCAGACATGTTCCTGACCTCAAGAGAAATCTTATTTCTCTTGGTATGCTTGACTCGAATGGTAACAAGTTTGTTACTGATGGTGGAATCTTGCGGGTTGTTCGTGGCTCTTTGGTGGTGGTAAAAGGTCATCGACATGGTAACCTTTATATCTTATTGGGAAGCACTGGGACTGGGACTTTAGTAGTCAGTCTATCGGATTCGTCTGATAACGTCTTTGGCATATGCGGCTTGGGCATAAGAGTAAGAAGGGCCTAACCTTACTAAGCAAGTAGGGGTTACTGAAGAACTTGAAGAAGCCAAGTATGGATTTCTGTGAGCATTGTGCTTTTGGCAAGTAGCACAGGGTGGCATTCAGTACAAGCAAGCGGAAGATAGAAGGTATTCTCGACTATATGCATACAGATGTATGGGAACATAGCGGGATTCCTTCGAAGAAAGGAGCGAGGTACTGTGTTACTTTCACTACCAGAATAAGTCAAATTAGCGACATCAAAAAACGACGCTAAATGGCAAAAAAATGTTGCTAAATAATTTTAGCGACGTTTGTAGCGACGTTACGTTGAAGTCGCCTTTAAGCTAGTCGCTGATCGGAAAAACGTCGCAAAAATTTGCTATTCTGACGTTTTCTAGCGACATAATTGTGTTGTTATATTAGCGACGTGTAGCGACGCAACGTTGCTAAATTAACGACGTATTGTTTGTCCCTATAAGTCCCAAAGTTTTTTCTTTTTAGCGACGTTGTGCGACTCATTTAGCGACGTTATATTGATCTGGCAATACTGCCATGTCAGCATACTTGCGACGGGCAGCGACGTATTTAGCGAGGTGGATAGCGACGTGGATAACGACGTCTATAGCGACGTAGTTAACGAAGTATTTAGCGACGTATATAAACATCTCTAAACATCGCAAAACGTCGCTAAAAACGTCGCTAAAGATATAGTGAACAAATAAAAAAATGAATATTGAATTGTTTCGAAACCATTCTTCCTGCAGTTTATGAATTCACAATTTGTACAAATAGACCCGGAGCAACCCACCGCTGAATTTGCTGTATTCGCCGACCCCATTCGGTTGAACACTCAACACTAGTAAATTAACATACATTTAATATGAATAATATAATAAAATTTGAAGAAAATGAAATATTGAGATTATAAACCGAGTCAGGAAAAAATCTCGTCGTAAAAAATACAACAAATATCCACACAACTGAATCTGAAAGCCTCATCCTAAAGAATACAAGAAATAATGTCTGAATGCCTAAAAAATAAAGAATATTCATAAATGGCCAAATATCATAGGTCTGAAACACAAACAATCAATAAACGGTCCTAACTAGGACTACTGCGGATCTGTAGGAGGATGACCACTGGCGCGCATCAGGGATAAGAACATATCATATTGCTCCTGTGAAATCGACACCGATGTCGATGGAGAAGGCAGTGACGTCGGTGGAGTCTGTATCGATAAAGGCTCACAAGGAGGAAGTATCTGCTCCAACTCTGCTAGTCGATGATTGTATGAGTCTATGGTAGATAACAGCCTCGTACTGCTATGAACCATTGAATCCTGCATCATCGTTAGCCTCTCGCCCATGGACTGCTGTGATGCCTGTAGCTCCGTCACGCTGCGCTTTGTCGACGCTCTAAGATTAGTTGTCACATCTCGAAGCTCCATGATGCTGCGCTCGAGCATATCAAATCCTGCGATGAGCATCGCATCGTCCGCCTGCGGCTGGGACAGGGGCTGCTCCTCTATCCTTCGTAGGAACTCGTCACGGAGAGACGCAATCTGACAGTCAATGGTCTCCTAGACTCGGGCCGACGACTACGAGGGCTGTAGGGAACGCGCACTTACCGTGGAGGCCCTAGATGACTGCGTCACAACAAGGGCGCCATAGGATCCCGTACCGTAGTACGTACCCCTCTGGAGACCACCAGCGGCGGTCACCCATAGCTCGTCTGCCAATGGAGCTGGAGAGGGCTGCAAGAAAGTACCAGCCTCTCCCGCTGTAGGTGCACTTGCAGTCGCCCGCTTACGCAGCCTAAGATACTCGGCCTAAAAAGTTTGGATACTCGATAATGGCCTAAGTTATATTAAAATTAACACAAAGTAATGTAATACTTACATAGGTCTGCGAGGCCCTCTCATCAATGAGATTCTCGCCCTTCCGATGGGTGGCCAGGAAGACAGTCACCATGTTTGCATCCTCACCCCTCTGTACCTGTTAAAAATATATTATTTAGTACTAAAATTAAATATTTTATCCTACTACCATTTTATCGTACTTGTATTAAAAAAATATATCTGAAATAAAAAATATACCAAACGATGGAAATGTTCCGTCATCGGAATCGAGCTACCACACCACTTTGCTGCCTTCTGCCTAGCCGTCTTGGCCTTCTCAGACCTTTCCTTGTACCTCGGATCGTCGAATCTAGCCCTCATCGCAGTCCACTGCTTAGGCGTGATCCAACCTTGTATCAGTTTTCCTTCGTGATCACGAGCCTTCTGGTCATCCAGAGCATCACAGATCAGCTTGGCGGCAACGGCAGAAAACATCCGCTCTATCAACTCGGCCCGGTGCGATGGATTGAAATAAGTTTGCTACAATAAGTAATTTAGTAAGTTATATAATATGCATAAATTAGGTGATTGATATATTATACTTTTACCTTGAAGTGCGCAAACCAGAACGCCTTACTCTCCTTCAGAGCATCAGAGTAGTTGATCCAAGGGCCACCACAGTTGTTGCTCAAAAAGAGGCCCAGGCGTCTCTGTACCGACGAGGGACGATATCTATACAGAGATAATTATTTTTATCAAAAAAGTCAATATATGATGAATAAAGAAATACACGATATATATGATGCTAAACCATCTAATTGACTTACTTTGTACCGTCGGCCCAAATCTCTGTCCTCGTCTCCTCCGGAGGTGCGCATGGAGGATCTAGCTGATGTTGGGACAATGTCGGCTCGACCTCCTCCATATGCTCATCTGTCTCCATGGTTCCGTCAACAAGAGGAATGGTGGACGAGGGAGTACTATCAGGCCTGGAACTAATCGTTCCAGGAGTGCTGCCACGTAACATCGTCGCAGTCAGAGATGTAACTGGTCGATATACTGGAGTACTAGGCGACGAGAATCTAGAACCAACAGTAGGCAGTAACGGAGGAGCACTCCGTCTACCTCGGGACCTGTCGAACGCTCTTCGTCGTCCTGTCATACCTGATAACAACATATGATGAATAAAGAAATACACAAATATATAGTATATTCTACAGTCAAAATATTATGCATATCTCACAGTATTCATAGAATTGCACAGTAAATAACTAGTGGTGTCACAAGTCTAAATGGGTAGTACATTCAATAGTCAAAATATAATACATATCTTTGTCAAAATAGTACATTCTATAGTCAAAATATAGTACATTCTACAGGCAAAATATTTTATTTTCAATCATCTTCAGAAAATTTATCTTGTTCGCCTTCCTCATCCTCCTCTTCCTTCTCATCTTCACGTTCATCTACTTCTTCTTCGTCTTCATCTTCGTCTTTGAATAATTCTATATCTTTTACATTATTAGTAGTGTAATGAGTAACTTCCGTTGAGTCCACATCTACAATATTTGTTACAAGAGGTAGCTCGTCCTCCTGATAAGCTATTTCATCAATGTCAAAGGTATTTCTAGCTTTAGTCTTGCATACTGCCCACCAATCCGACCTCGTTGTCCCCCGTCTAGGATAAGTTGTGAAGTACACGAGCTGAGCCTGACTTGATAGGACAAATGGTTCGTAGCCTTGATATCTACGCTTGTAGTTTATATCCACAAGACCATGCTTGTCAATTTTCCAACCTTGATCTTGAATCAGATCGAACCATTCACACTTGAATAGCACGATCTAAGCAGGTTCTGTGCCATCTTCACAATCTCTCGTAAGATGCCAAAGAAATCATTGCCTGGATCGACATTTTTGTAGTTCGAAGATTTGATACACAAACAATTATTTTTCGTGGAATCAAGATCCAGAAAGCTATCTCTGATCGAAGCATTTATTGAATCAAACCTAAACCCATTCACACAATAACTTGGCCATATTTTAACGACAGTAATTGGTCCCTTGGCTAGAGTTCTACTAGATTCAGTCTCGGGTGTTATTAGACGATCAACCTAAATACCAAAGTAGTGATAGTAAGTTATTTATTGTGAAAGTGCATACAGAAAGAGTAATTACCAAGCTCCTTACATATGCGATCAACCAAGAAGGAAAATGGTGTCTCATTTCTTGTTCTACTTCTTCGTCTGTTACGTAGGGTCTAACCAATCTTGACTCATCATTATATGTGCTGAAAAATAACGAAGCAACCGCTGATTAGTAGCATTATAGAATCTTATACTATTAAATTGAGATGACGTAAATGTGGACGTATTAATTACTTACCCCTCTAGCTTCTCCACTTTATCCTCGTCACAATTGAGTAATATATACAACTGAGCATCCCTTAGCTCGTCGTCATTCAAATATCTCTTCTTCATTTTCCCCGAAGGCTTTTCGAACGCATTGAATACTTTCAGTATTGCATCATTAGATTCCTGATATCCGTCGTCGTTTCTCGGAGCTCTCGTTCCATTAGTAGCAACATGAGGTTTGAAATACGTCAAGCAAAAGTTTGTAATCTCCTCGAGAACATAAGCTTCACAAATAGAGCCCTCAACCCGTGCCTTATTTTTTACCTTTTTTTTAGGTGATTCAGATGCCGCTCGAAGGGGTACATCTACCGATAACCGACAGGACCACCAACACGTGCCTCATAGGAAAGATGAATTGGCAAATGCTCCATAGAGTCGAAGAAACCAGGAGGAAACACTTTCTCGAGCTTGCACAGTGTTACAGCAATATCCTTCTCTTGCTTTTCTAGACGATCGACGAGCAACTTAGTAGAACAAAGATCTCTGAAGAATATGCTGAGCTCTGTCAATGGATCCCAAACGACCTATGGTAAGAATTCCTGAAATGCAATCGGAATTAACCTCTCTATGAATACGTGACAATCGTGGCTCTTCATACCCGCCAGTTTGTTCTCCTTGAGGTCAACGCATCTTCTCAAGTTCGATACGTACCCATCTGGAAATTTTAGACCATGAATCCACCTACAAAGTCTCCCTTTATCCTCCTTCTCTAGTGAAAAAACTAACTTAGGCTGCTTTAACTTTCTATTTCCCTCCTCTATCAAATGCAACACAGGACGTCTACATATTTCTTCTAATTTTAACCTGGCCTTCGGATTGTCTTTCGTCTTCCCTTTTACCTCTATTACAATATTAATTATGTTATCAAACATATTCTTCTCGATATACATGACATCAAGGTTATGTCTGATCAGATTGGTGCTCCAATATGGCAGATCCCAGAATATACTCCTCTTCGTCCAGTTATGGGTGCGACCAAATCCATCACACGTGTACCCCTTAGTAGGCTCTTCGATAGCACTTGATAAATATTTTACCTCTTCCCATATCGTGTATCCGCACTACCTTGGCGATGGATTGGCCTTCTCCACAACGCCCACACGAAAAGCATTCATGTTCCTCCGGTACGGATGATCCTTCGGCAGAAATTGTTGATGACAATCGAAGAAGCACGATTTGCCTCCTTATTTCAAACAGAAAGCCTTAGTGCGGTCCATGCAATACGGACATGAGAGATGACCATGAGTGCTCCATCCAGATAACATTCCATAGGCCGGAAAGTCATTGATGGTCCACATAAGTGCTACCCTCATCTGAAAATTATGCTTTCTGAAAATATCGTACGTGTTGGCACCTACTTCCCACAACTGATTCAATTCATCTATCAAAGGCTGTAAATATACATCGATGTTCCTCTTCGGATTGTTCGGACCCAGGATAATAACAGTTAGGAATATATACGGAGTCTTCATGCACATCCAAGGCGGTAGATTGTATGAAGTGATGATCACAGGCCAACACGAATACTGGGAGCCCGAAAGTCCGAATGGGGTAAAACTGTCGGAGGAGAGCCCCAATCTAACATTACTTGAATCTGAAGCAAAATCTGGATACTCTCGATCAAAGTGCTTTCATGCTTCTCCATCGTATGGATGATCCAATACTCCTTCGATCTGTTTCCGCCTGTGCCAACTCATATTTTCTGCAGTCTCCTTCACCATAAATAACCTCTGCAACCGTAGAATCAAAGGCAAGTAGTGGATCGAATCGGTAGACTTTTTTGCACCGATAGACTTTCCTCTTCCAGTGGCCTTGTAGCGATCAGCACCACAGAATCTGCACGCAGATTCATACTTGTCATCTTTGTAGAACAACATGCACCCGTTATGACATGCATCGATTTTCTCGTATCCCATCCAGAGTGATCTTACCATCCTCTTATATCGGTAGAAGTCTTTAGGCAACTTTGCACCCTCTGGTAAGATCTCTATAATCAAATCCATCAGTCGGTTATAGCATTCTTGCGATATGTTAAAATCGGACTTGATGCTCAACAATCTTGTAACCACCTCCAACGGTGAATGATCTTCACAACCAGGATATAATGGAGTCCTTGCATTCTTCAGTAACTCCATGAACTTCGCAGCATCGGTATTCGGTGCCTCCTCAGCTGCATCATGATTGTCCGGATCAAAACTAGGCCCTGCCGCATCAAAAACCATGTTCACCCACCCGTCGTCGTAAGCAGCGTAGTCGTGGACATCCATATACGGCTCCATATAAGGCTCCGACTCCGATGCTAAAGACACAAGTTCTCCGTGCGCAGTCCACTGATAGTAATTCGACGTGAAACCCTTCGAGTACAAATGATATATCACTTCCACTTCTGGATAATATTTCAAGTTGCGACATCTCACATACGGACACTTAATTTTGGTACCGTCCATGTACTGAGGGAATGCCTTGGCGAACTGCAGGAACTGCTGTATACCCTCAATGAATTTATCCCGCACATCGCACATGTCATCTAGATGACGGTTGTACATCCAAAAACGATGATGCGGATAGTAATTCATATCCATTTCTAGATACTTCTGCAAAAATGAGTAGACATCGTTCAAGTATATACTTATCGTTAAATACAGTACATGCACTGATACTCCTAGTCCTAGAATATATACTCATCGTTAAATACAGTATGATTCTTTGGAGGAAGGTAAGAACTGCTCTAACTTGATAAACAATGCCCTTGAATGTTATATCAACCTCATCCCTTTACATCTAGTGTTCGTACTAACAATACCTGCTATTTGAAGCCCTATACACCAAGTCAGAGAAGGCTCCTTAAGTCAATAAACTGCCACCATAGATGCATATATTGTGGAGCTGGGTTTTGATAAGGTAGAGGATCCTCAAGCGATGATCCTTGCATTGGTGATTAGGGAGGATCCATTGTAAGTATCGGCCTTTAAATCAAATTACTACGAAGACTTAAGTCATTTTTGTTGTCAAATTTTAATATGAATCCTTCTAAACCTAAGTTTTACAAGACTTAAGTCATTAAACAAATTGGCTCAAATATAACTATCTAAGTTGATTGTTAATTAATTCAAGTTATAAACTTTAACAAGAATTTAAGAGTTCAAAATAGAACTAACCGATCCGCAAAAAAGAACCTGCTGAACCTTCCTTATATTGGTTAATCACAAATACCCCTAACTCAATCTAAGTAAATAAAACGTAAGTTAGGGTTAGGGTGTTAAGGACGAATTTCTTGACCATGAAAAATTTATCAATCTACTTGGGCTGAAGCCAGGGTCGACCAATATTAGGGGGGCAAGCTTGACGATTGTCCTAGACCCCTCAAACAGGCAAGGCCCCAAAACATAGTCCAAAGTTACTTACAAGACAATCCTTCCAATGGGAAGGCACAAACATGCACTAAACCTACTTAAGTAGAACTTCATAGTAATGTGTCGTCTCTTAAGGATCGGGTTATGGTTTATACCCTATGTGACAGTCTGTGTCGTGTCTGTGTCAGTGTGTGTGTGTGTCGTGTCTGTGTCAGTGTCATGTAGTATGCATCTGTGAGAGAGAGAGAGAGAGAGATCGGGTTAGGGTTAGGGTTTACACCCTCTGTGACAGTCTGTGTCATGTCTGTGTTAGTGTGTGTGTGTCGTGTCAGTGTCAGTGTCATGTGCATCTCTGTGTGTGTGTGTGTGTGTGTGTGAGAGAGAGAGAGAGAGAGAGAGAGAGAGAGAGAGATCGGGTCAGGGTTAGTGTTATGTCGTGTCTGTCACGTGTGTGTGTGTCGTGTCGGTGTCAGTGTCATGCCATGTCCTGTGAGAGAGAGAGAGAGAGAGAGAGAGAGAGTTAGGGTTTACCTAGAGGAGGAGGAGGAGGGGGACACAGGAGTAGGCCGTTGTGGAGGACGCCGAAGGGTGCAGTTCGTCGGAGGGGGGGAAGAGTGGGGAGTTTTTGAAAAATTGGGGGAAGATTTCTACAGAAGGGGGAAATCGAAACCTATATTAAAATTTTAGCGACGTTTAGCGACGTCAACTTATGACGTCACTAATAAAAATATATTGCGACGTTATAGACGTCGCTAAAAACGTCGCTAAATATCGAAAAATACTAACGTCGCTAAATATGTCGCTAAACGTCACTAAATCATAAAACTCAGCGACGTTTAGCGACCTTAAATAAGCTTATAGCGACTATTCTTTTAAAAAATTGAATTACAGTCACTAAACGTCGCTATATGTCGCCAAACAGTGACTTATAGTGACGTTTATTTCTGGAGTCGCTGAAATCTTTAATATTAGCGACGTTTTACTTTGACGTCGCTTAAAACGTCGCTATTTCATCATATTTTGGTAGTGTTTTATTGATGATTATATACGTTATGTTTGTTTGTTTTTCATCAAAACCAAAGATCAAGTGTTCGAAAAGTTCATGTAGTGGAAAGCGATGGTGGAGAACAGAACATGCAGAAAGGTAAAGACATTGAGGTCTGACAATGGTACTGAATATACCTATGGACCTTTCAAAAAAATTTGTGCTCAAGAAGGCATCGTGCGACATTGGGCTGTCAGGAACACGCCACAGCAGAATGGGTTAGCAGAGAGGATGAACTGAACCTTACTTGTGAAAGCAAGATGTATGCTCTCCAATACCGATTTAGGCAAGGAATGATGGCCGTTTGCTATAACAATGTCGCCGTACTTGATTAATAGATCATCAACTCCGGCTATAGGCTGTAAGACTCCATATGAGAAGGTGACTGGCAAACCAGCAGATTACAACACTTTGCGCACATTTGGATGCAAAGCTTACTATCATGTCAACGATGGTAAGTTGGATCCGAGAGCCAAGAAGGCCATTTTCTTGGGATATGCACAAGGAGTAAAGGGATACCGTCTGTACTGTCTAGAGGATAAGAAGTTCTTAATCAGCAGGGATGTCACCTTCGATGAGTCTTCAATGTTGACTTCAAGCAAGAAGAGTGAGTCCGATAAGGATAGTGGTGAATCTAGCAAATCTCAAACTGTTGAGATTGAGTCATCTGAGGATGTATCAGATGAGGTGGATGTTTCTGAAAATGTTTATCAAGCCTCAAAAGAACAACGACTAAAGGAAGAGCAACACCAACAGCAAGATTCTTTGGCCACTACTAGGCCAAGGAGACCGGTCAAGCCAGTGCACACGCTAAGAGAAAACATAAGTGGCAAGGAATGAAATATTCGGAAGAAAATAATGATAAAAATACAAAGGGTTAGGAAAAGTTAAAAGTGATTTTATTTTTTTATCGGTTCACACGCTAAGAAAGATCATAAATTTGTTTCCAACAAATCTATTATATATAGAGAATTTTTGCTGAGAAAGTGGATGCCATTAGGCACAATTCATGCCTAGTTGTTTATATGTATCATGAAGTTAATACCAAGTTCATAGGCATCTTAAGTTTTCTGGTTCATTAAAGGATGCGTTAAGAGACAACTCAACCAATAACTTTTAATTTCCATAAACATACTGCTACTGTTACACTCTACACTGAAAATAGCAGGTCCAATTGTACTTTAAAATAACAGTGAAAACTCAAGATGTCAAGTCCTTAGGAAATGGAAGGTGGTCTCGTAAGGGAGTCCAATTTTGTTTTCCCATCAATACTAGAGTGTTTGTTTATCCCACCAATACGTAAAAAATTATTGTGTTTACGTTGTGCTCTTGTGTAACTTTTGCGTATTTGGTTTGTACGATTTCTTCAGTGCTCAGCAAATTCTGCCAACTTGGGAGAACGATTTTTCGTGTTCGTGTCCAACACTTTTTTTCTTTTTTTCTTTTTATAGCTTACTGATTTATTTTTTCACATTTTTCAAACTTTTCTTTTGTTGGTTTGCTTTAAACATAGTTCGAAGCGGGGTTTTCTAACATCAACATGGAAGATATCGAAGAAGATACCAAAGAAGATCAAGCTCGACCAAGGAAAATTCGAGTGGTTAACATTAAAGATGAGTAGGCTGCGGGTGGCCTTGAATAGCCTCTACAGAAATGATTCTCTCATGGAATTGTCGGAAATTGATAAATGATCCGACAATTCGATCCTTGAGCTCATTTCTCCGGTCAACGAGGCCGTCTATAGCCTTTCTTTCAGACACAGGATGCTCGTCAGAATATGGTAAATCTCTAACCAATAAATTGGGATTTGACAAAAGTATTGCTATATCCTCTGTAGGAAGATCAGGATGACTTCCGCTCTTATGGAATGACAATATTCAACTATCTGTAAACTCGATATCAAAGAACTGCATCCATCTCTACGTACACCAAGCCAATTCAATTCTTGCTTGGAATTTGTTGGGTGTCTATGGTCCTCCTAATGTGGGTGATAGAAAGCTATTCTGGGAAGCCATGGAGGCTCTTACTTCTTCTTTATCAGAGCCCTGGTTGTGCATGGTGACTGCAATTCTATTCTCAAAGCTGACGAAAAGCGAGGTGGTAGTGCCTTCAATTACTCACATCACAAGTTTTTCATCAATTGGTTTAACAACTCAGCCGCCAAACTTAAACCGAACATTCATTGCTCTAATACAAAAGAAATCCAATCCTATCTATCCTGTTGACTATCGTCCCATAGCCGTATGCAATGTTGTTTATAAAGTAATTGCTAAAATTTTAGACAACAGAAGTAGACCTTTCCTTCACAAATTGATTACTCCGTTTCAGAATGCTTTTGTGCCAGGTCGTCAAATTTGTGACAACATCACCATAGCTCAGGAAATTTTGCATTCCATTAGCAACTCCAAAAGCTCCACTACCTCTTTTGCTCTCAAAATCGACATGACCAAAGCCTATGATAGACTAAGCTGGGAAGTCATCACCCAAACTCTAAAAGGCTTTGGTTTGATCGGGAATTCTTATGATTTATTAATGCAATGCATTACTTCGGTTACATTTGAAATACTTGTCAATGGTTCTCCGTCGGACATGTTCTTCCTTAAACGTGGAATTCGACAGGGTTGTCCTCTTTCCCCATATATTTTCATAATGTGTAGCGAACTCCTCTCTACACATATTACTCTTGTGGAGAGGAATCGATTATACCTCTGGCTTCCATCTCTCCAAAAATCAGAGAAGCTCTTACACTCACCTGCTCTTTGCATATGATATTCTTCTTTTTGGATCATGCACTATCTGCAATATTCTGGAAGTCAAAAAAATCCTTGCCTCCTATGAATCTTGGTCCGGTCAGCAGATCAGTTTTGATAAATCATCTATATTCTTCCCATGTAATCTTGATAATTACATGAGACAAATTTATTTCTGTTGATATGGTATGTTGGGTGTCATATTTAAGTATAGTATAAGCACATAGGAATATCCTGAGGACATATTTGGGATGCCAGAATATGTCACAGGATATTCCATTATGAGATTATTGTCATAATGATTGAGATCATTGTATTAATGACTGTAAGGCTATATAATGCCAATGAGACAATCAATAAAATAATCAACTAATTTCATCATGGTATCAGAGCCAAGTTTCCACAAATCCTATCCGTCACCAAGCTTCC
The DNA here is from genome assembly GCA_036927795.1 of Iris macrosiphon. NCBI lineage: Eukaryota > Viridiplantae > Streptophyta > Magnoliopsida > Asparagales > Iridaceae > Iris > Iris macrosiphon. Next base: position 22,701,494 of record JAYESA010000012.1, read on the forward strand.
ACAAACCCACAGGAGGATTTCCTAGATCTCCTCCACCGAACTCTTCCACGCCCCCCCCCTTCTTCCCTTCTCTTCTCTTCTCCGCCCTTCGCAGGCCGCCCTTCGCTGTTGCTGCCCAGTCCCGCTGCTGCTGCGGCTGCTGCGACTGCTGCGACGGCGGCTGTGACATGCGTGCTGCCGCCTCCTCCGTACCAGCACGAGACAACGCCTAATAGGGATGCCTAGATCTGAAAAAAGGGGGGACATGTTCGGATCTAGGAGCGGACGACGAGGACGAACGTGAGTCGTGGAGCGAACGTGACGTGATTGGATAGACGACGCATCGATGGAGGAGATCATCAAGAAGCTAGATTCTGCAGAGGTGGCGACGTTGATGAAGTTGTTGACGATGTCGGCTGGTGAGAACACGACACGAACGTCGCCGGAGTTGAAGCTTTCCTCCATCGATCTGAAATTAGATGGACCAGCCACCTATCTGAGTTGGTCACGGCGGGTGAGAAGAACCCTCACAGGAAAAAACATGGAGGGGTTCCTGACGGGCGAGACGACAGAGCCGGACGAGGGCTCGACAGGACGCGATGAGTGGAAGTCCACTCATATGGTTATCTACATCTGGCTTCTCAACTCCTTAGTCCAGTCTATTGCCGCCACAGTAGACGGTATTGAGATGGTGAAAGATGTGTGGGAGAAGTTGAGAAGGACCTATGATGGTGTGGGGAACAACTTACGGGTCTTCCAGATAAAGGGGGAGATTGATGACACCGTACAGGGAGAGAAGACGGTGTAGGAGTATGCCACGGAGTTAGAGCGTCTGTGGTTGGATTATGGTCACTTCTCAGATCGGGCGAGCTGCGGGGACCCTAAGTGTAAGGAGAGACAAGTGTGTCTACAGGAGAGGACGATGAAGTTCCTCAAAGGGCTGACTGCAGCTTTCGCACAGAGGACGGCCCTACCTCTAGCCCAACCAAAGATCCCTAGCCTTGAGGATGCTATCTCAGCCATGATCCAAGAGGAGACACGCATCAGGCTGCAAGCCGGGATAGGTGGTCCCCCCGAAGCAAAGTCAGCACTAGCGATCACCAGCTCAAGTAACACAGGATCTAAGGGAGAGCCCTGGCAGCATAACCGGCAGTGCTACAACTGTGGGGAGATGGGTCATCATCGGTATGCTTGTACCAAACCACCTAGGGAGGGAGATTCAGGTGGTGGACGAGGACCGTTCGGCGGACGAGAATATAATGGAGGACGTGGTCGTGGTCGAGGGGGTAGACGAGGCGGCCGAGGAGGTTATCGGACAAACCTCCTGATATCAGAAGGGAACGGAAAAGCTGATGGCACCTTTACTATGGAGGACCAGGCACTGGGAGACATGAGGAGTAGAACTGAGGAGGCGTCCACCTCATTCTTTGTTAGGGGCAACGCTGCCATGTATGCCTATCCATCAGAAGGTACTGACGAATCACTTACCCTTGCGTCTATCTCTTCCCTTAAATCATCAGACTGGATTATCGACTCGGGAGCATCTCGACATGTGACGGGGAATGCTAGTGAGTTTTCTTCCTACACTCACCTAGCATCAGTAGACAGCATTCAGACAGCTGATGGCACTTTCCAGCCAGTGGTCGGTAAGGGTACTGTTAATTGTACAGGTTCAGTAAGATTATCCAATGTTTTACATGCTCCATCCTTTCCAGTCAGTTTCTTGTCCATTAGTTCTATAATCCTCCAACTTAAATGCATTGTTTCTTTTGATATTCCTAAGGTGACCTTCCAGGAGAAAGGGACAGGACGAAGACTTGGGACTGTCACTTAGCATGAGGGACTGTGGTACCTAGATCGAGAAGGACTGGACTCAGCATTGGTATCTATGGCAGAGAAGGCTGGCATGGAAGGACTGCAGTAGAGGACTGATGATACCATGATACTCCATCATCGGAGGATGGGACATTCTTCCTTTGATACTCTAAGTAAGTTGTATCCAGAGATTTATGCAAAACAAATAAAGAGAAATTAGTATGTGATGCGTGCGAGTTAGAAAAACTTACTAGGAGCTCATATGTTGGCACAGGTCATAGGAGCACTTTTGCTTTTGAGGTAATACATTCTGATGTCTGGGGTCCATGTGCTACTAACACTATGAATGGTTATAAGTACTTTGTTTCTTTCATTGAGTGTGCCTCTCGTGTTACCTGGTTATATTTGATGAAAAATAAGAATGATGTACCTGCTTGTTTTTGGGATTTCCATAAGCATGTCCAGACTCAGTACAAAGCAGTTGTGAAGGTACTAAGGTCTGACAATGGAACGGAGTATACCAATAGGACGCTTGCAGAATACTTGTCAGCACACGGAATACAGCATCAGACCACCTGTCCATACACACCAGCACAAAATGGAGTTGCAGAAAGGAAAAACAGACATGTCACGACCCGTACCCGGATATTCGGGCACGAGTGCGTGGGCACGTCCAGCCTACGCCGCAGAATCGGCGGTAGTACGCTGTCTAGGTCAAATCCACACTTAACTAAACTAGCTCATTCACAAATATCATAAGTAAGATAATAATGAGAATGGAAACTTAAGATTGCAACTGAAATAAATGTGACAACAGATTCAAATGTTTAGTACAGAAATTCAGAATGAAATCGGGGACAAACCCGATTAATAAGATAAGAAATAGAATTAAAAGATAGCTACTGCTAGCTACTCTGCAGCAGGGGTCTCCTGGGTAGGATCTGGCTCCTCAAAGGTATCATCTGTACCCTCATAGGGACCAATATGTAGGGGCAAGGTTCTCATCATCTCCTAAATCAACGGATCCAGTCAGGAAAGGAGCAAAGTACACAATGCACAACAAGATTAAACTAAACATTTATGACAATTAAATTGAGTATCATATTGAGAACATTGCATAAAAGAAACATCAATATCTCAGAGTTTATGCTGTAAACAGGAATATGAGAAAGCGGGAAATAAATGAGACAGAAAATGAAACTACAACAGTCAGCAAGAAAGATAACAAGACTAGAGACTATATGTATGAAACTTGTGTTTGTTTTAGAATACATAGTTGGCATGTAGGGGTTTATAAGGCTAATCCGGCCGTCACAGACGGCTATTATTCAATATAATCGAGATCCGGCTGATGGACAGTCGTGTACCAACAGCTATTATTCAATCCAGGGGAAAGGATAAACTACATGCCTTCTAGTATTCTCCCACCCGTCAGGAAAACAAGATATGAATATCCAGTATTCAAGACATGAAATACAGTATTCTAACACTATGTGTAATCAGCAAGGGTACTAGTAGAGCAGGGAATTAATTATCACAATATAAAGATTAATTTGAAGTGCAGGTACTTGCCTGTTGTTTGGATCCGATTAATTGTTCTAGGGGAAGTTTCCAGAGATGAGTCCAAAAGCTAAAATAGACATTACCATCACGCTCAGAAGACGTCAAATAGCTAGAAACGCCTGTCCTTGGGTCCAATTTGGAGACAAGGGCAAAAACGGCAGTTTCGGGTCAAAACGGGGTCCGCCGGTGGGCCCGCTTTGTACCGAAAAACGTGTCCGGGTCAAAGGTCTCCAAATTCACCAAACCTAGTGTCAACAGGTCAGGAATGCTGATACGAACCCAACGGAACTTCCAGATTTGGATTCCGATGAGCCGAACACAAAATCGCCCGTCGAGCGGGGCCTGTGGGGCCCACGACACGCGATTTCGTCAACGTTCTCAGAATTGAACCAAACTTGACCCACAGGACCAGCGTATCGCTACGAGTCCGATGGCGCAAGTTTCGTCTCGATCTGACGCGTGTGCACGAAGTTAGGGTGAATTGCAGAAAAGGCGGATACGGGGCGATGTCCGCGGATACGCGTTGATTCCGGTGTGCACGCACACCCGAATCAGCTTCCACGAAGACTCACACGTCCGTATCGACGATGCGTACGTATCTGTGAAGACTGCACGCGACCAAGTCGTCCCGTTTGGCGGGGCGTACTCAGTTCCGGGGTGAAACAGGGTCTGGTTTTTCCTGTTTTTGGATCGCGGTGTGCGATCACCACAGGACGCGATGTCCCGAACAGTTTGTCCGGACACCGAGAGGGTCATACAGGCTTCCCAACGTAATTTGCGAAATTGAAAACGGAGCTACGAGGCAAAAGTTACACGTACCTGAAGGGGACCCGAAACAGGGTCGAACCGTGTCCGACTCGTGTCGGACACGCGAATCCAAAATTAGGGCTAGGGTTAGGGTTTCGACGGATTACGGCCGTGGACGGCGGTGGACTGCCGGAGACACGCCGGAGGGGGCCGGGGAAGGTTCGCCGAGGGGCGGCGCGGCGTCCACGGGGGCGGCGGTGGCTCAGGGCGGCCGGAGAGGCGGCTGCGGCTGCTGTTGTCGAGGCGTCGGGGACGGCGGAGCGGCGCCGGAGGAGGAGCGGAGGAGAGGGGAGGAGGTCTGCGACGGTGGGGCGCTGCGGGTCCGGGCGTCGGGGGAGGGTCTCGGGGCTAGGGTGGCGGAGCGGGGTGGCTAACGGCGAGGGAGTGGAGGCTGGAAGAGGAAGACGGAGGCGGGGGTTTTATAAGGGGGAGCAGGCGGTTGCAGGGGCCCGGCCAAGGCGGATCGTGGGCGACGTGGCGCGGAGCGCGGCGAGCGGGGCGCGGAACGCGCGGCGCTGCGCGCGGCGGCCGGCGCTGGACGCGGGGCGACGTGGGGGCTGGGGAGACCGGGCTGGCGGGTCGGGCTGCGGCGGGTCGGGTTCGGCTGAACCCGACCCGACCCGATAAGAACGGGCGGCTGGACTGGGCTGGGCTTCGGCCCACTGGGCCGGCCCGGCCCAGAAGAAATAAAAATTTAAAATTAAATATAAATAATAAAAATAAATATAATAATAATAAATAAACAGTTAATTTAATTAATTAATTTGAAAAATTGTTTTTAGGCATTTAAAAATAGTTCTGAGGCCCAGAAAAATCCAGAAAAATTACCCTAAGTCCAATTTTTCATTTTACACCCAAAAATATTATTTTCATGATATTTTAATATTATTTATTAACAACTAGAAAATCATTTAATAATTAAAAATCCTGATTTTAATTACAGAAAATTCCCAGAAAATTGTGAAAAATCCAAGTTTAATATTTTTGTAAAATCAGGGGCTTACAATCTACCCAACTTATAAAAATTTCGTCCTCGAAAATTAAAAATATGGCAGGGTTCTCTCTGTCCAAACTCACTTGATTACAGTCCAGCGGGTTTCTCTCAGGTGGACATTGCGGTCGCTACCCAACTTATAGTTTTACCCATATCCTCTAAGGCTGTACAATTAGTGAGGCTAGGTCTCAACTTAATAAATCATGGTATTGAATTTTTAAGTCTGCAACACAAAACACAGCACCTAGGGTCTTGTCTTAGTCATAAAGGTTTATCATTATTTCGACCGGTCTGAGGGGTATGTCTAGCACTACAAATCAACTTATACCAACCACAGGTTTTTGTCTTCCCGAGACGAGGATCAATAATAAAGAGTTTAAGGGCGAGGTGGTAGAACAGAGGTATAGGGATCAAGACGTTTAAGGAATTCTAATGGGAATTGTCAGGCGGTTATGGATTGAGATTCTATTCTGGTAATGCTGATACGATATGCTCGGACGTATTTAGGGGCAAGTATACTAGTCAACTATATATCTCAATCCACGTAAAGTAGTTATGCGAAGTGCGAATCAAAATGCACTAAGGTTGATCAGACCGTAGTATACTGATTCTGAGTAGACACTTGTATTAGTGGGGTTGATCAGGCCTCAATAATACAGGTGTCATGAACAAGCCCGATAAAGAGGAAGCTTGCAAAACTAGGCTATAAAATAGCAGCATTAGTCGAGTTTAGCAAAATTAAGTGCGCTAGATGATGATGAAAAGAGGTACAAATTTATTGAAGTTCTCAAGACACAAAATAAGCATAATAGCAAAAGCTTCTAAAAACTCTACAGTTATCAAAATTAAAAGCATACTAGGCTATTTAGCAAGTCCAAAATTACTAGGTTGGGGCTGAGGTCACGAACCAATAGGCACGAAACGATACTAGAAAAGGTATCTACGAATCACTTACGCGCATTAGCTACTCCAAGAGTCTGCGCGTTCTCCACGTTCATGCTGGTAGAGCATCTCGTGGTGATCTTGTAGGAACCTCGTCGCTTGCTGGTAGATCCTTTACTCTGCATCCAAAAATAAACGATAAAGGCGCACAGGAATCAAGGCATGATGCAAGTCAATAAAATGATTCGAAGCCGATATGAATATCAAGAATGATTCAATCAAGTGGATGAGCTTTTCCTAAAATCCTCAATCTTATTGCAGGCCTGTTCGGTCCCTAAGTTGAAACCGAACAATTTAGTCGTTGACCTGCATGGGCCACCACAAAAACGTGTCACGACCCGCACCCGGATATTCGGGCACGAGTGCGTGGGCACGTCCAGCCTACGCCGCAGAATCGGCGGTAGTACGCTGTCTAGGTCAAATCCACACTTAACTAAACTAGCTCATTCACAAATATCATAAGTAAGATAATAATGAGAATGAAAACTTAAGATTGCAACTGAAATAAATGTGACAACAGATTCAAATGTTTAGTACAGAAATTCAGAATGAAATCGGGGACAAACCCGATTAATAAGATAAGAAATAGAATTAAAAGATAGCTACTGCTAGCTACTCTGCAGTAGGGGTCTCCTGGGTAGGATCTGGCTCCTCAGAGGTATCATCTGTACCCTCATAGGGACCAATATGTAGGGGCAAGGTTCTCATCATCGCCTAAATCAACGGATCCAGTCAGGAAAGGAGCAAAGTACACAATGCACAACAAGATTAAACTAAACATTTATGACAATTAAATTGAGTATCATATTGAGAACATTGCATAAAAGAAACATCAATATCTCAGAGTTTATGCTGTAAACAGGAATATGAGAAAGCGAGAAATAAATGAGACAGAAAATGAAACTACAACAGTCAGCAAGAAAGATAACAAGACTAGAGACTATCTGTATGAAACTTGTGTTTGTTTTAGAATACATAGTTGGCATGTAGGGGTTTATAAGGCTAATCCGGCCGTCACAGACGGCTATTATTCAATATAATCGAGATCCGGCTGATGGACAGTCGTGTACCAACAGCTATTATTCAATCCAGGGGAAAGGATAAACTACATGCCTTCTAGTATTCTCCCACCCGTCAGGAAAACAAGATATGAATATCCAGTATTCAAGACATGAAATACAGTATTCTAACACTATGTGTAATCAGCAAGGGTACTAGTAGAGCAGGGAATTAATTATCACAATATAAAGATTAACTTGAAGTGCAGGTACTTGCCTGTTGTTTGGATCCGATTAATTGTTCTAGGGGAAGTTTCTAGAGATGAGTCCAAAAGCTGAAATAGACATTACCATCACGCTCAGAAGATGTCAAATAGCTAGAAACGCCTGTCCTTGGGTCCAATTTGGAGACAAGGGCAAAAACGACAGTTTCGGGTCAAAACGGGGTCCGCCGGTGGGCCCGCTTTGTACCGAAAAACGTGTCCGGGTCAAAGGTCTCCAAATTCACCAAACTTAGTGTCAACAGGTCACGAATGCTGATACGAACCCAACGGAACTTTCAGATTTGGATTCCGATGAGCCGAACACAAAACCGCCCGTCGAGCGGGGCCTGTGGGGCCCACGACACGCGATTTCGTCAACGTTCTCAGAATCGAACCAAACTTGACCCACAGGACCAGCGTATCGCTACGAGTCCGATGGCGCAAGTTTCGTCTCGATCTGACGAGTGTGCACGAAGTTAGGGTGAATTGCAGAAAAGGCGGATACGGGGCGATGTCCGCGGATACGCGTTGATTCCGGTGTGCACGCACACCCGAATCAGCTTCCACGAAGACTCACATGTCCGTATCGACGATGCGTACGTATCTGTGAAGACTGCACGCGACCAAGTCGTCCCGTTTGGCGGGGCGTACTCAGTTCCAGGGTGAAATAGGGTCTGGTTTTTCCTGTTTTTGGATCACGGTGTGCGATCACCACAGGACGCGATGTCCCGAACAGTTTGTCCGGACACCGAGAGGGTCATACAGGCTTCCCAACGCAATTTGCGGAATTGAAAACGGAGCTACGAGGCAAAAGTTACACGTACCTGTAGGGGACCCGAAACAGGGTCGAACCGTGTCCGACTCGTGTCGGACACGCGAATCCGAAATTAGGGCTAGGGTTAGGGTTTCGACGGATTACGGCCGTGGACGGCGGTGGACTGCCGGAGACTCGCCGGAGGGGGCCGGGGAAGGTTCGCCGAGGGGCGGCGCGGCGTCCACGGGGGCGGCGGTGGCTCAGGGCGGCCGGAGAGGCGGCTGCTGTTGTCGAGGCGTCGGGGACGGCGGAGCGGTGCCGGAGGAGGAGCGGAGGAGAGGGGAGGAGGTCTGCGACGGTGGGGCGCTGCGGGTCCGGGCGTCAGCGGAGGGTCTCGGGGCTAGGGTGGCGGAGCGGGGTGGCTAACGGCGAGGGAGTGGAGGCTGGAAGAGGAAGACGGAGGCGGGGGTTTTATAAGGGGGAGCAGGCGGTTGCAGGGGCCCGGCCAAGGCGGATCGTGGGCGACGTGGCGCGGAGCGCGGCGAGCGGGGCGCGGAACGCGCGACGCTGCGCGCGGCGGCCGGCCCTGGACGCGGGGCGACGTGGGGGCTGGGGAGACCGGGCTGGCGGGTCGGGCTGCGGCGGGTCGGGTTCGTCTGAACCCGACCCGACCCGATAAGAACGGGCGGCTGGGCTGGGCTGGGCTTCGGCCCACTAGGCCGGCCCGGCCCAGAAGAAATAAAAATTTAAAATTAAATATAAATAATAAAAATAAATATAATAATAATAAATAAACAGTTAATTTAATTAATTAATTTGAAAAATTGTTTTTAGGCATTTAAAAATAGTTCTGAGGCCCAGAAAAATCCAGAAAAATTACCCTAAGTCCAATTTTTCATTTTACACCCAAAAATGTTATTTTTATGATATTTTAATATTATTTATTAACAACTAGAAAATCATTTAATAATTAAAAATCCTGATTTTAATTACAGAAAATTCCCAGAAAATTCCAGAAAATTGTGAAAAATCCAAGTTTAATATTTTTGTAAAATCAGGGGCTTACAAGACACCTTCTAGAGGTCGCAAGAAGTATGATGATCGACATGAATGTCCCACAGAGTCTGTGGGGGCATGCAGTATTGACAGCAGCTCAACTCATCAACAGGATGCCCTCGAAGGTCCTCGGAAGGAAGTCCCCATGTGAGGTATTGCAAGGCAATAATAGTGGGATACTCCCACTGAAGGTGTTTGGGTGTGTGTATTTTGTGAAGGACAACAGGCCATCAGTTGGGAAACTTGACCCTAGAGCGGTCAAATGCATCTTCGTAGGCTACTCGGCGACCCAGAAGGGGTATGTGTGCTGGAGTCCAGTAGAGAAGAAGAAGTTTGTCAGTATGGATGTCCACTTTCGGAAACATGAGCCATACTACCGCCAGGACGGAACTTCACACAACACGCCTAATACTGCCAGTATTAGGCGAGAGGGGGAGATGGAGAACTTGGTGGTAACCGATTTAGAAGTTTGGCATGGAGGCACGGAGAAGGGACAAGAAGGTGAAGGTGTTAGGCCTACGGCTCAGGGAGAGTTACTTACCTACAGCAGGAGAGAGAAGCAAACTGCTGGACCAGTACCGACAGTGCCAGTGCCAAATCCCTTGCCTGCGTTTGTCCCAACTCCTGAGGCACCGACACCAACCCCCCTTCAGGTGATACCCCCTCCTTTACAAGATATCATTCCTCCTACTTCTACTCCTCCCACACCACTATCTGTACGGAGGACCACTCGCAGCAATGCAGGAAATCCTCCAAACATATATGGTTGGGATATTGCTCAGTTTGTTTCTTATGACCATATCCCTTCTTCTCATGGAGCATTTATAGCATCTTTGGATAGTATTACTGTACCTAACAATTGGCAGGTTGCCAAGAACGATCCAAAGTGGAAAGCGGCAATGCACGAGGAGTTGGGAGCTCTGGAGAAGAACCACACTCGGGAGCTTGTGAGACTGCCAGAGGGGAAGAGAGCAGTTGGATGCAAGTGGGTCTTTACCGTAAAGCAGAACCCAGATGGACAGGTTGAGCGCTACAAATCTCGACTAGTAGCCAAAGGATACAGTAAGACGTACGACATCGACTATGACGAGACCTTTGCACCAGTTGCAAAGATGAGCACTGTCAGGACTCTGATTTCTCTGACAGCGAATGGTGGATGTAAGCTACACCAACTGGATGTGAAGAATGCGTTTCTTCACGGAGATCTAGTGGAGGAGGTGTACATGGAGATACCACCAGGATTTGGCACCAATCAGACAGTGGGCAAGGTCTGCAGGTTGAAGAAGTCCCTCTATGGACTGAAGCAGTCTCCTCGAGCGTGGTTTGAAAGATTCAGAAGGGCGATGATAGGGATGGGATATCAGCAGATCAATGTTGATCATACTGTGTTCTTCCGTCGGAGTGGAGGCCACATCACCATGCTTGCGATGTATGTGGACGATATGATTATCACAGCAGATGATGAGCAGGAGATCGCCCAACTCAAAGGAAAGCTTGGCAAGGAATTCGAGGTGAAGGATCTCGGCCTTCTTCGGTACTTCCTTGGGATTGAGATTGCTCGAGAAGCAGAGGGGATTGTTCTCTCTCAAAGGAAGTATGCACTGGACCTTCTCACAGAAACTGGGATGTTGGGGTACAAACCTGCAGCGACACCAATAGATCAGAGGTTCAAGATTGATGCTGAGGCTGGAGAACCAGTTGATCGGGACAGGTACCAGAGACTGGTTGACAAGTTGATCTATTTGAGCCACACACGTCCTGATATCTGCTTTGTAGTAAGTGTGGTGAGCCGCTACATGCATGACCCACGGAAGGGTCATATGGATGCAGTGTACCAGATCTGAGGTACTTCAAAGGTGCTCCCGGGAAGGGACTAATATTCAGGAAGAACAATCACGTGAGCATCGAGGGCTACTGTGATTCTGACTGGGCTAGTTGTGCTGATGACAGGAGGTCTACCTCGGGATATTGCATATTTGTAGGAGGTAACTTGGTCTCCTGGAGGAGTAAGAAGCAGTATGTGGTGGCCAGATCGACAGCTGAAGCAGAGTACAGAGCTATGGCATTGGGAGTTGCAGAGCTGCTATGGTTGAAGAATATGCTGGTTGAGCTGAAGCTGGATCAAGGAGCCAAGATGAAGCTGTGGTGTGACAATCAGTCAGCTATTAGTATCGCCAACAATCCAGTACAGCATGACAGGACCAAACACATCGAGATTGATAGATTCTTCATCAAAGAGAAGTTGGATAGTGGATTACTGGAGCTTGGCCATGCTCCAACCAGGGATCAAGTAGCAGATGGACTAACCAAGGGACTCGCCTCAGTGAGCATGATTAGAGGATGTGACAAGATGGGCTTAGTGAATATCTTTCACCCATCTTGAGGGGGAGTGTTGATATGGTATGTTGGGTGTCATATTTAAGTATAAGTATAGTATAAGCACATGGGAATATCCTGAGGACATATTTGGGATGCCAGAATATGTCACAGGATATTCCATTATGAGATTATTGTCATAATGATTGAGATCATTGTATTAATGACTGTAAGGCTATATAATGCCAATGAGACAATCAATAAAATAATCAACTAATTTCAACAAACATTCTTGGTGTTAAACATTGGACATAAACTTCTTCTTCCAAAATCAAGAATATCCGCCCACTGCAACCTTATTGACTCTTGCAAAACTGCCCTATCTGGTTGGAAAGGAAGATGCTTATCACATGCAGGAAGAACTACTCTAATCAAATCTACTTTATCTTCCATTCCTGTCTACCACATGTCTTTATACCTTCTTCCCAAACATGTTGCTAAAACCCTTTCTTCTATTCAAAACAAGTTTTGGTGGGGGGTGTCAATGATAAGAGGAAACTTCACTATAGAGCTTGGAATGTCTTCACAAAACCAAAAATTGATGGTGGTCTGGGCATTAGGGATCCTGAAGTAATAAACTTGACATTACTTACCAAAATGACCTGGAGATTTCTTTCCAATCCTGATGAAGAACGGGCTAAACTCCTTCGGAAAAAATACGTGACCAAATTGTACTTTTGGTCCATGACTGCCAATCCAACTCATTCTAGAATCTGGTCCAGGATGTAGAGAATTTCTATCAGGCAATGTTTACTGGTCGGTTGGGAATGGAGCTAGTATAAATATATGGAAGGATCATTGGGTGGTTTCTAGACCATACTTTTTACCAAATGTGGGAGATATGGAAAGCTAGGAACGCATCGCTAGTCAACAGAGCTACATTCTGTCCTGACACAATCATAAGAGCAGCATCAAGACTCCAAGATTCATATGCGCTGCCTCCATCGAATCATCAACCATTCAGTGGGAATCAACAACTTCCACAAGCTCCAGCTTCACGGCTTCCACCCCCTACAAACTTCATTAAGATAAATTTTGATGGGGCTCATCTCTTCGACAAAATTGGTGCAGCCGCAATTTGCAGGGATAACGAAGGACGGTTTCTCACTGCCATCTCCACAGTCCAGTATGGGGGGATCCCACTAGAGGCGGAAGGTCTAGCGCTTAAACCAGCTACTGTGTTATGCAGGAGAGAAAATTATGACAAAGTTATCATCGAAGGGGATAGCAAGATTATAATCGATGCCATTCGTAATAAGGTTTCAGACATCCTATGGAGAATTTGTCATGTGCTTGAAGAATGCCGTAATCTCTGATACATCAATAGTAACATTTCAATTGTATACTCTCCCAGACTCAACTAACATGGCTGTTCATTATTTAGCAAATGAGTCCTTATGTATAGACTATCCTGCTTCATCAAGGCTTTATAGGAAGCCGCCTCTACATTGGCTCATATCCAAAAGGATATGACCAACAGTCTATGATTTTAATGAAAAATTCATTTCTTCTCAAAAAAAAAAAAAAAACATGAACATGCATATACATTATATACACGTATAACTGCCACTATGTTTTTTTTTTTTTTTTTTTTTTTTTTTTTTTTTTTTTTTAAAACACAACTTGCATTCATGAAATGGAAATACAAGCATTGTATGAAACTAAAACTTTGAAAAAAAAGTAAACCTTTGAAATTTTTTCTAACATGAACATGCATATACATTATATACAAATGTATAAGTGCCACTAATTATTATCAGTACACAAGGTTTTGAGATCAAAACGAACCATTATATGAAACTAAATCTTTGAAAAGGAAAAAAAAAATTTACAAGTGAGAGGATTCCATATTCCGGATATCAGAATGCATGAAAGCTAAAATCAAGAGGAGAGCAAGTATAGCAACGGGAAGCAACAAGAACAGAAGAGGTGGCGGTGGCAAAGGTGGCATGATCAGTGGCAGAATGAGCAGCGACGCTGTGATGCAAACCGCTGCCAGAAAATATTCCAGGCTGAAGTAATTAGCATCTGAAGCTTGAGCCGTAGCCAATCTGCTACCTGCGCCTTTCATCACCGATAGCTGGTATATAGCTTTTGTTTCTGCTTCAAAGTTTGAGTAGAATCAAACATAACCTATTAAGAAAACTGGAACCGGGAAGATTATGGAAGAAAACAATGTAACATAAACATGTACGTCCAAGCCCGGACTTGATATATATATGAAGCCCATCAGACGGCCATCTCACCCAAAATTTTAGCGGCCATAAGATTTTTTGACTATTTAATGTATGTAAGTCCAGCTCTGAACTAAAACCCAACATACTCATTCTAATATTTTTAGCCCGCGTAAAACGATTTATTTTATAGGATATACAAACTTCATTTACCATAATACCAACAGACAAGTCAGTTAGTCAGAGTAAAAAAATTTTTTGGTATAGTCAATGTTATAATTATTTTTCCTTCCATCACTCTCAATCTACTCTACCCTTCCGTTATTGTAGCCAGATTGCAATCCATTTTGGAAAGAACCCAACGTTTCATAGTCGGCCCAAACATATTGCAAATCGGTATCATTGGATACGATATGCTTGAGGCGAAGTAGATATGCTCATGAAGGGTCTACCAAGAGGATACAACACTTGATAAGGTCCACACAGAGGACAATGAAGCAGATATGCTCATGAATGTTCTACCAAGAGGTAAGTTCGAGTACTGTAGGAGGATCGTCGATATAACGAGCTCCTCCACCTTGTTGGAAAGAGAGAGATGTGTTAGTGCTGGGTGGGTTCCTAACCTATGTTGAGAATATCCCGGTGTGCGACAAACGTCATTTGTGTGTCAGAGAAGCTCGAGACGATGAAGGCGTCGAAGTAGAGTTCAAAAAGTGCAGTTTGAGAATCTGCCAAGACCTAATCGAGTTGGGTCTGCCTTCGGTCAGACCGAGTTCGTTCAGAACATTGTCGGTTTCAGACAGAACTCTTTAGCGTAGCGACGACCTACTTCGGTCCAAGCCGAGCAGAACTATTCTGCCAAGGTCAGACCGAACTTGATCTGAATTCGGTTTGTCGTGCAGAGACGGGTTCTGGTTATTTTATATACAATGTTGGATCGTGTGGACGGTCCAGATTTGTTGCGAGATTAAGGGGACTATATATAAGTATTTTCTAACCCTAATCCATCATCAGAAGATCACCATGAGAGATTTCTCAAGCTAGGCTTATAAGTTTTGGAGAGAGAAGAGATTGGTGGCTACTTCAAAGAGAGACAGTTTCAGATAATATTTCTCGTCATCTCTTGTTCTTCGGGAGTCTATAATCTATTTTTATCGCCCAAGTAGTTTTGGTGATCCATTTTGGATCGATGAAAAGTTTGTAGAAGCTGTAATACTCTAATTCAATAGTGAAGGCTTTTCAGGGTTGAACTCCGATCGTCCCATAGTATATATTTTGGATTTTTTCACTTCAAAAATTGATTTGTCTGTATTTTTAATTTTATGTGATTTCATATCAATTTCATTTTTGTGCGATTTACTTCAGTATCTCTCGTAGTCTTTTTTGTTTGGGAAAACAATTTTCACTTTTCATTCCTAATATAAATAAATATATATATATGATACATTTCAATATATATTGTTAGTCACGATGCTTAATCAAAGATGGTAGTACAAAGGTGAGGAACAGAGGTTTACGCAAACTTTTATATTCTACCATCTGTTTGATCCTGTAGTTGTAGTCGAGACTCAGAAGATCACGTAAACAAGTTTGCCCTCTGAAGAACTATATATATATATATATATATATATATATATATATATATATATATATATATATATATATATAGAACCAAACCACGTTCTTCCTTGCAAACGGGGTTGCAATTGAGATAGAACGTTTACAATTAAAGAAGCGAGAAGAGGAAGCTAGAATAAAAATTATTCTTGCTGGGGTAGTTAAAACACCGTTCCTCAAAGCAAAATTCGCCCCCTATCGATTATTTGCTACAAAGAGCTAGCAAGTTCACAAGAGAACTTCTGGAACGCTCGTAGTCACCTTTGTGTATGACTCGAATGACCTACAAGGACTCCTTTTATTCTATTTTTGGTGTGTCTCCGAAAGGAGGCCCGAGGACTCTATTTATAAAGAAGGGTGGAAACCCATCTCCACTCCTAGCCGACATGGGATTAAAATCCCAAATCCAAATATAAGGATTGATATTCCAAATCCCGCAATCAACGGAGTCACGTGCAATCTACACAATCTGGGCATGCGCGCAGATTCGCAGACATGCAGCTGCACATAGCCGCATATACCGACTATGTAATATGCGACAACGTAAAATCATAGCTAATTACGTCACCAAATTATTTTAGCGACGTTAGTTTACATATTAGCGACATGTTTGGACGTTGCTAATATGTGTTATTCTGGTAGTGCTTGCATATCGCGTATAACCGCATACACAGTAATCATACATGCAACCAGCGCACCAACCGCGCAAAGCCTGCATATGCACCCACGCTAGCAACCATACAGGCAACTCATGCATAAAACGAGCGCAACATATGCGCACAAGCGCTATGCGACGATGTTGACGTGCTAAGTACAAAGTACGCCATCAAATACCACTTTGCACCCGAGTTCGATTCGATTCGCTAAGTCCCCTTGGAGCTTTACTCCTAAGGGAATTTTTCCAAGAGAGTGAAAAAAGAATAAATGCTTTCTTGAGGAGTTTATCCTTAATCCTACTAGAAAAATATCCAACATGACACCCACTTAGGCCACCACCCCATGTGCATACCTCAACACCAAGCATGGTATTATATTGATATACCCACTTGGAGTGTTTTCTAATATGGGACTATCTTTCTAGCCTTGCAAGAGGAAAATCCCCCAAAAGCATAAGGAAAAACTCCAACCCCCCCCCCCCCCCATATATATATATATATATATATATATATATATATATGATGGATCAGGATCCCCACTCTTATGTATTCTTAAAATTTTCCATTATGATAGTCGTTGGATCTTGTTTTAGTCATCTAATCTTAACCGTTAATTTAAAATATTCAAATTAATGGTTAAGATTAGATGACTTAAATAAAATCCAACGGCTGTGATCATGAAAATATTTGTGAATGCAAAAATAGAAAACTTTTGACCATTCGTCACACACACACACACACAAACACACAAATATATATATATATATATATATATATATATATATATATATATATATATATATATATATATATATATATATATATATATATATTGAATATGGTAATTTTATTCCATTCTATGAGGTCAAATCGATATACAGCACATTAAGTATGTCCACACGAAAATTCTATCCCCTTTACATCCCATTATACATTATGTATAATTCCAAAAGAAACCGTGTGGGTTCCTGCAAATATACGATTGTTTCTTTCCTGCCAAATATGCCAGACCGCATATGCTAGTCTGGTACAAGCTTCCCGAAATTAATCCTGTCCCCTGCTTCTAGCCTCTCTAATATCTAAGATCGCATCATAAAAGCCTAGCTGTCCTCCCTCTACATATTCAGAGCAGCCTTCTGCCTGCTCTACACCAAGTCAGCAATCACATATCAAAAAAATAAATACGACATAGACTCTACATCTGTCCACAAAAAATACATGTCTGGTCTCCTTTCTGAATCCTGAATCGCCCAACCTATCCATCGTCAATAATCTTTCCACTACCAGTTTGTATACAAACAGTTGCATTTTATGGGCTACCCCTTTCATCTAAATAATGTTTGCATTGACTAGAGTCGACTGTGGCGGCCGGATCCGATTATATGCCAAGGAGAACACTAAATCACCATGTTGGAAATCATCCCGGATCCATGCATCTCTATGTAATAAATGAAAATCCTGACCTGTCGATTAATATCTCCAACTCGATTGATATGTGGGTGACCATCCACATGCCAAGCATTGCCTCTGATAATGATCCATTATTGACCTGCCCCTTGTACCCAGTCCCGGCTTAGTGTATAGTTTGGGATACCTACCTATTTACTATGTCCTGTACGTTCCTGATAGTGATCCGTCGTGGTGCACTCCTACTACTTGACTTGACTTGACATATGTATAGTTTTTGGTCCACCTACCCATTATACACCTGCCGTGTATAGCTTTGGGGACACCTATCCATTATGCATATATCCAAACCTACCCTGTACTTATCTGATAGTGACCCGTAGTGGTACACTCCTAATTTTCTTGACCATTATATTGACTATTATGGCTTGTTATAGCACACGCTCGTCTTTCCTATAACTGTATGGTTGTATTCTCGTATAGTCTTGTGATTGTGCTTGTCAAAATATTGTCTTGTCTAGTTCATATTTGCGGGGAGCATTATGTCTATGATGGATTCTGCGAAATGCCACACCCGGAATCCAAAACTAAAATGTTAAGGATTAATAACTAGCAAGAATAATTAGAGCATTAGGGGAGGATTTTCTGGTTGCATGCAGTCCTGTGCCCCGACAACTTTTACTGATTGATGGACTTGTAGCATGCCGTCGAGTAATGCACATTTCTAGCTCACTGTCGTGTAGGACATATTATATTGACTTACTCAGGTTCACCTTTGTGTGACTTGGATTAGGAGCACATCTCTCCTGGGGGTGGTGTATCTACTATTATTTAGTTTACTGTCGTCCTACGTTTGGGTAGCTTGGATAGTCTGTAGGGCATACGACTGTATAGAAATTCTAAATTACATTTTTTAGTAATTAGGACTTGTGATAATCCTAGTTAGCTAATGTAACAAGCCGTACTTCTTGTTTGGCCGTGATTGATGGATGGAGTCCATTTCTCGTCGTGTCTTATATTGTCTTGCTTGCCTGATGGTGACCCAGTATGGTGCACTCATGTCTATTGCCTTTTATGCTATTGACCTTATATGCACTATTTTTTACATGTTCCTCTTGTATGCTTCCATCACTGTACTAGTTCTTTTCTCGTTACTTTTTCTCTTACACTTTACTTATATGCTTATGTTCACCTTGCATGATCCCTTATATGTTCACTATGCATGATCCCGTACATGTTCCCGTCCATTTTTTTACATGTTTCCTATTTTATTTTCTTGTTTCTTGGCACTTTATATTATACATGATGGTTACATGTTGCTTAGGATATTGTAGCTATGTGTTGTATTGCTGGCTTTAGTTCATAGTTTGGTCTCCTTTGTGGTACTTGCTATTTGGGGTCTGACCACACCATTTTTTCTTAGCCAGATCCGGTAGCAGAGGCAGAGGATCTTTTGTTACTTCCCGAGGATGGTGACCACGCGAAGCACCAGACCGATTGAGTGGGTTATATTCTTGTTCTCCCACTTATTGTACATATTCTTTTCGTGGCGTTTAGTCCCGAGCACCTGTTAGCTCATATTTTGGACTTGCTATATCGCCTACTGGGCCTGACATGTTTAGCATATTCTATACTATAGCTAGAGTTGATCATGTATAACTTTTACTCTTGCTAGTTTTTCATTTTTTATTTTTAGCTTTATGATCAGCTATGTATATATGGTTTGGGATGCTTTACTATTTTTCTTCTATTGATCATATTTTCTTGAATATTGTGATTTTATGCTTGTGATTGAGACACTAGGATTGCTTGACCTAAATTGACTGATGGCTTGTAATATTAACCCTCCATGTCTATTTACAGCCGTGACCGTATCTCGGGGTACTGTAGTACTTAGGTATACGTAGCTGGCTTTGTCAGCCCCCGCTCTCCATTATTCTGGGACCGGGGCCTGACATAGTTTTAGTGTTGGCCCATGCAGGTCTGGTATTTAGACATGCGGGGGTTATCAGTGGATAGAAGTCTCAATCCTATTTGTTCCTCCTTGATCTTTTTTTAGATTACCCTATATCTCTGATCTTTGACCTGATATTTTTTTTCATCCTTTCTCTATCCTATCCCTCAATTTTGATCTTTGTGTCCTTTGACTTTCAGGGGCACTGTTCATGGTCCTTCTGATCAGATCATTCGGGTTCAGACAATGGCAGATCAACATTACGATGGTTAGTCAATTCCTTGGGCTCAGCCTCAGCATTCAAAAGCAGAGTCGAGGATTGATCCTGAGCCAGAGCAATATGTTCATCCTGATACACAAGTAGTACTAGTATAACCGGATCAGCCAGAGCAGCCAGATATTTTTCGAGCACTGATGGACGTTTTGACGGGTTTTATGGTGACTCACCAGCAGCATATTGACATTCTCACTCAGTCATTCCAGACAGTTATGGAGCGATGTGGTTCTCAGACCTATAATTCTGCAAACAACTTCAGGCTTCTTCATCCCTCGTACTTCTATGCTACTGAGGATGCGATTGCGTTAGACACATGGCTCTAGGATACTGAGGCCATACTCAAGGCGTCAGCAGTTTTGGCTAGGGAGCGAGTGGTAGTGATTAGGCTGTAGCTACTGGATTTGTCCTGCAACTAGTGGGTAGCTCATGAGGTTTTGCTGATGGCGCAGATTCTATGGCGGATCACACTCGTTGATTCGGGCGCATCACACTCGTTTATATCTGCACGATCGCGATACGAGTTGGCTTGGAGTTCGAGTCCTTACCTGTAAGGGTGAATATACTTACTGGTAATAATTTTGTGGGAGTAGATATAGTTTATGCCTCGTGTTGAGTCATAGTATGCGGTAGAGAGTTTTTCGCTAGATTGATAGAGTTTTTTATGGTTGACTATGATTTAATCCTAGGAATGGATTGGTTGTGTGCGCGATACGCAACGATAGATTTCTATGCCGGCAAGATTATCTTTCGTGTCCTTGACGAGGAGGAGTTCTCATTTTCGATAGGCAGGGTGGAGTCTTCGTTAGTTATCCTGAGGATGGTAGTAGACAAGGAGGTTCTGTTTCCTAGAGTTGTTTGCGAGTTCCCGAAGGTATTTCCCGATAAGCTTCCAGGCATGCCCCCAGTTCGAGGCTTGGAGTTCTACATCGATTTGGTTCCAGGGGCAGAGCCAATTTCAGAGAGAGTCTACTGGATGTCATCATCAGAGTTGGAGATTCTGTACCAGATGATAGAGGAGTTGCGGACCAAGGGATTCATTTGTGCCATTGGATCACCTTGGGGAGCCCCCTTACTTTTTGTTAAAAAGAATGATGATTCATCGCGTTTGTGTATTGATTAGCATACCCTAAATGCGGTGACTATTAAGAACAAGTATCCCTTGCCCAGAATAGATGATTTTTTTGATCATCTTAGTGGGGAATCTGTGTTTTCTAAGATCGATTTGCGGTCTGGGTATCATCATGGAAGTTCCCAAGACGGCGTTCAGATCTAAATATGGCCATTGGATGTTCCTTGTTATGTTATTTGGAGAGACCAATGAGCCAACGATATTCATGGATCTCATGAATCGCATCTTGTAAACACCCAGATTTTTTTCAGAAATTAAAAATAAATTTTCTAGAATTTTTCGGAATTTTTAACTAATTAAAAAAATATTTTCTGAAATTAAATACTTTTAAGTATTAAATTAAATATTAAAATATTATGAAAATTATATTTTTGAGTGTAAAATAAATAATTAGTCATAGTGTAATTTTTCTGAAATTTATTGGACACAAACTATTTTTAAAGACTTAAAAACATAGTTTTAAAATAAACCATCCTGAACCGGTTTAAATCCATCCTGAACCAAACCAAGACTAAATAACCCAACCCAAACCCTAGCGGTTTCGGATCCGGACCCGACCATACCTGACCCAAACTCGCCTACCCAACCCACTAATCTACAGTAACCGCTGAGAAAATCCCTCCGACTTCCCATAACCGCCGACCCGTCGACTCCGACTGGCCGCTCACCTCCCCAACGCCCGACCTTCCACCTCCCCTACCCGCTGCGGCCTTCCCCTATAAAACCGGACGAATCCCCCACCCGATCATCAGCTACCACCACCACCTCCGTTATCCCAGACGACCACTGCCACCATCCTCCGTCAAACCCCTAGCTCCCTCTCCGCCACTCCTGGCCGCCAACCAACCTCGACCCACGGACGGCCACCCCGAGCTCCCCACAGTGACTCTGGTGACGCCTTCGTTGATCTCCGCCGTCACCAGCACCGAGCACAGCAGTCGCAGCACCACCGTCGACCGGTCGAGCACCGTCGCGGCACCACGCGTACGCGAATTTCAGACATTTCTGGCCTCCTGTTCCAGTGAGCCTTTCTCTCTCCTCGTCGCGTCATTTTTCGAACAGACTATTGTGACATGTTCGCTACGTGACCCCCTCGAACCCCGTGCAATTAGACTGGTGTATCGCGTCCTGTGTCGGTCGCAAATCAAACGCAAAAACTTGAAAATTTATCCATATTTCTGAAATTTAGAAATTATCCCGAACTCACAAGTTAACGACCGTTTTGCGTGCAACCTGTTAACTATTTCTAAAATTCACTTGAACAGTTAATTAGATAATATAACCAAGTTTCAAACTATATAATTAGTTTATTTTATTGTGCTTTAGATTGTATTTTATTCGAGGGTAAATTTGACCAAAAACTTGGTTATTTAAAAACCGAATTCTCCAAAAACTGGGTGGTCTCACTAAACGAGGCAACTTGGTTGTGTACGAATTTCACCGAAAGGTGCGCATCGTCAATGCGGACGTGTGGGATTTCGCGGAAGTTGATTTGGATGTGCGTGCACACCGGAATCAACGCATATCCGTCGAAATCGCCCTGTATCGGGCCTGTTCTGAAACTCGTTGTAACTTCATGTGTGCTTGTCGTTTCGTAACGAAACTTGTGCCATCGGATTCTTAGCATTTTGTTGGTCCTGTGACCCAAGTTTGGTTCGATTCTGAAAACGTTGATGAAACCCTGTATCGTGGGTCCCACAGCTCCACTTGACGGAAGATTTTGTGATCGGCTCATCGGAATCCAGTTCTGGATATTCCGTTGGGTTTGTATCGTCGTTCTAGACTTGTAGACACTAAGTTTGACGAATTTGGAGGACTTTGTCTCTGGTACATTTTCGGTGAGAAGTGGGCCACATATGGACCCCGCTTTGACTAGAAACTGTCGATTTGCCCTTGTGTCCAAATTGGACTTTTGGGTAGGCAATCTTAGATATTTCCTATCTTCTGAGAGTGATGGTAATGTTTATTTCAGCAACCGGAGGAGTACTTGAAGATCCCACGGATACTCTAATTCATGTCTCGTGGATTTCTGTATTAAACTTATTATCGGGTTGTTCCCCAAGATATTTTATTGATACTTGTTGTTGAATTATATATCTCTTTGATTAGTTGATATTTGAGTTATGTTTATCTTCTGTGGTTGAGATTAGAATTAGAATTAGACTGTGACTTGTATCGTAGACCTTTATTGTTGTTTTACAGCTTAAGTACACCCTAATGGGTCTATTAAATTGGGTTTGCCCATTGGTGTGTGTTGTTGGCCATTGCCAGGTGTCTAGTCCCTCGGTATTTTGGGACTGGGGTGTGACACATCTTCATGCCTCACCTAGACTAGTTTGTGATAGTATTTATTGGTGATATCTTGGTCTACAGTCGGACCAAGGCAGAGCGTGAGAGGCATCTTTGCATAGTACTTCAGACTCTTCGGGAGCATCAGCTATATGTGAGGTTCGACAAGTGCGATTTCTGTTTGGATCGTATTTCATTCTTGGGTTACATCATTTTCGGCGGAGGCATAGAGGAGGATCCCAAGAAGGTGGAGGCTATCGAAGGTTGGCTAGTACCTAGTATAGTCTCGGAGGTGTGCAGTTTTCTGGGATTAGCAGGTTACTATAGGAGGTTTGTGGCATACTTTGCTAAGATTTCTGCACCCTTAACACGGTTGACGTATAAGAACGTGCGCTTCGAGTGGTCAGATACTTGTTAAGTTTTTTTCGAGAAGCTCAAGCGGAGTTTGATTTCGGCTCCTATTTTGACACTTTCCGTTGGACCAGGTGTGTTCACGATTTACTGTGATGTATCAGGCATTGGTCTAGGGTGTGTCCTTATGCAGCATGGTAGGGTTATAGCTTATGCGTCTCGGCAGATTCGAGACCATAAGAAGAATTACTCGACCCATGATTTTGAGTTAGCCGCAGTTGTGTTTTCACTCAAGCTCTGGAGGCATTATTTGTATGGTGAGCGGGTGAAAATTTTTACCATTCACAAGAGCTTGAGGTATGTGTTCACACAGAAGGACCTCAATATGCGTCAGAGGACGTAGCTCGAGATATTGACAAACTATAACCTTGACCTTCAGTATCATCCAGGGAAGGCCAATATCGTAGCAGACACTTTGAGAAGGAGAGCAAAAGCTTACTTCTTGACGGAGCAGCGTCACATCCTAGAGGATCTTCAGGAGATGGGCATCGAGGTGGTGTTATCCGGTGATATGGGCTTGATGGTGGGATTGTGGGTACAATCTACCATAGTAGAGAGGATCAGGGCAGCACAGTCAGGTGATGCCAGGCTACAACGACTCAAAGCAGAGTGTGAGGCAGGACGCCTAGCAGAGTTGAGCGTTCACGAGGATGAGACTCTCAGGTTCGAGAGTCGACTTTGTATGACGAGTGGAGATATCTAGCACGAGATTATGTCAGAGGCCCATAGTTTCTAGTATTCAGTTCATCCTGGAGGAAGGAAGATGTACCATGATATTCGACAACACTTCTAGTGGAATGGGATGAAGAGGAAGATAATACGGTTTGTCTCTCGGTGTTTAGTCTGTTAGTAGGTTAAGGCTGAGCATGATAGACCGGCCGAATTACTCCAGCCTTTACCGATTTTGGAGTGGAGATAGGAGCATGCACGTTACTATAAACTTTGTAACCAGTCTACCTAGATCCCCTACTGGCAGATATGCCATTTGGGTGATAGTAGATCAACTTAAAAAGGTTACTCACTTTCAGCCATTCAGAGTCGGGCAGTCTACGGAGCAGCTAGTAGAGATGTACATGAGGCATGTTGTCAGACTGCATGGAGTGCCAATCAGCATTGTCTTAGACATGAATTCTAGATTTACTTCTCATTTACAACAGTCTTCAGCAAAGTTTTGGCAACTGTCTGAGCTTTAGTTCAGCTTACCATCCGCAAAAAAATGGCCAATCAGAGAGTACGATTCAGACTTTGGAGGAAATGCTTCGATCGTGTATACTAGACTTTGGTGGTTCGTGGGAGGATTACTTGCACTTAATGGAGTTCTCCTACAACCGCTTTCAGAGGAGCATTCAGATGGTATCCTTCGAGGCGTTGTATGGCAGAATATGCAGATCACCCTTAGCTTGGGATGATATTGGCGAGAGGTAGATGCTCGATCCTGAGATGATAGGTCAGTCAGTTAAGGTTATTAGGCAGATCAGAGAGTATCTCAGAGTAGCTCAGGACTGTCAGCGTCACTGGGCAGACTTGCATCAGCGACATCTTGAGTTCTCTATCGGCGACTACGTATTTCTTAGGATTTTGCCTACCAATGGAGTTAGCAGATTCGGAGTATGGGGAAGCTTAGTCCTATATTTATTGGTCCGTTCGATATTCTCGAGCATGAGGGAGATATCTCCTATAGATTAGCTCTTCCGTAGTCACTTCACAAAGTATATGACATATTTCACATAACTTAGTTGCGTTAGTATATTCCGAATCTGAGCCATGTCCTAGATCATTCGAAGTTGGTCGTTGGTACCGACCATTCGTTTGAGGAGCAGCCCGTATCTATTTTGGACCGGAGGGAGAAGGTTCTCAAGAAATGGACTATCCGACTAGTTCGAGTTTCTTGGGGTCATCACTCACCGGATGAGTCGACATGGAAGCGCGAGGACGATATTTGTGCTCGTTACACACATTTGTTCGACTCAAGAGGTATACTTATTTTGTGTCCTCCGTAACTCATCTTGCTTGTGTGTGGTAGTTGTTTGAAGTAGTTAATTGCTTTTATATCCTTTGTTCCCTTTACTTGTTTGGATTACATAGTTATATGAGTTTCCTTCTTAGTTCTTGATAACATTCTTTCCTGGTTTTAATGCTTGGATTTTGAGCCTTATTGAAATTTCGGGGATGGGAATTTTTAAGGAGGGGACAGTTTTAAGACCTATCTCACAGTATCTGTATCAGTATATGGATACGTATTTTATGTCTTGTACTGCAGTTTATTGGTTCTCGTGGAATCTCAGAATTCTCTCAGAATTACAACTTTTTCTAGCTGACCGGATTACCGCCAGCATTCCGCGACATACCGACGAAAAATCTGACCGGCGGATAAAGTTTCACTTTTGAGATATATTGAGATATTTTCATGAATAGTGTTTGATACTTTTTTTTTATCCAATGGTTTCTTGGTTTTGTATTGAATGGATGAAATCAATTTGACTTGTGACTTGTATCGCTGTTTTGGCGGATCAGACGTTCACGATTAAATCACCTCTTCATTATATATGAAATTATTTTCTTTCTTTTTTCTTTCTTCCTTCACTTCTTTATTTTCTCTCCATTCTTTTTTGCGGAGTCTTGAGGCCTTAGAGTGTGGTTTCTGAACCCCTCTCGGTGATGGAGTTGAAGGTTTAGGCTGGGAGCTTCGCTTTAGGTAAGTACATCATGCCAAATACTAAACGACATAATTTTTTACAGTTTTTATTTTCTTTGATATTTTGTGATTAGAATTTCGTGGAGCTTGTTTAATATGTTTCTCTAGTAATTTTTAACCTTGTGCATATTTTCGAAAATGGTTTGGGCTTAGTTTTAACTTTTCCTGTAGAAATCCTGATATTTACCCGCTAGAAAACTCGGCATCGCAGACAATAGCCGGTGTGTTTACCATGAGACTTAGTTTATGTGCTACTTGAGACCTTTGCCTAGTTTCTATTTTGGTAGTTTTGAGTTTTGTGGATTCCGGAAGCTTGGCTTTAGGTAAGTACATCTTGCCAAAATACTAAACGACAAGATTTTATTGCAGTTTTTATTTTCTTTGATATTTTGTGATTAGAATTTCATGGAGCTTGTTTAATATGTTTCTCTAGTGATTTTCAACCTTGTGCATATTTTTGAAAATGGTTTCGGCTTAGTTTAACTTTTTCTGTAGAAACCCTGGTATTTATTCGTTAGAAAACTTGGCAACGCAGATGATAGCTAGTGTGTTTACCATAAGACTTAGTTTATGTGCTACTTGAGACCTTTGCCTACTTTCTATTTTTGTAGTTTCGAGTTTTGTGGATTTCGGACAAGTTTTAGTTTTTCCTATAAATCACTTGTATGGTATTTCTCGGAATCGATCTCTCAAATCTCAAAGTTGGCAAAATCAAATATCCCTAGGCTGTTGGGAATTTGACTAATACAATTTTGACCTTTGAAAATCCAAATTTCGAGTTAGAACGGAGTTTTTACGGCCCGAACAAGTCTCAAAAATATTCCATGTACGGGTTTCTGTGACCACTCGGATGATCCAAAGGTGATCCTCGGCAGTCCGACGGATAGTCCGATTTGTGGTCCACAAACTTGTTGTGACCAATCGGATGATCCAACGTTGATCCGCGATAGTCCGACGGATGATCCGAATTGTGGTCCATTACTTGCTATGACAGATCGGATGATCCGATGGTGATTCGAGGAGATCCACCGGATAATCCGAATGATCATATTTTTGCCTGTATTGTCTTTTTCTTTTATCCTTTGTCTATGATACTTTCTTGGTGTGACCAGATACATGTATATATTTTCCCTGTGATACTTCTCGTCTCCACTTGTTTATTTTATTGACCTGCCCATTGTATCCAGTCCCGACTTTATGTATAGTTTGGGACACCTACTCATTATACCCTATCTTGTACGTTCTTGATATAGACCCGTCGTGGTGCACTCCTGCTACTTGACATGATATATGTATATTTTTGGGGCCACCTATCCATTATACACCTGTTGTGTATAGCTTTTGGGATACCTACCCATCACACATCTATCCAGACCTGCCCGGTACTTTCCTGATAGTGACCCATAGTTGTACGCTCCTGATTTCCTGACCGGTATATTGACTTTTGTGGCTTGTTATAGCACACACTTGTCTTTCCTATAAATGTATGGTTGTATTCCCGTATAGTCTTGTAATTTCGCTTGTCAAAATATTGTGTTGTCTAGTTTATCCCTACGGGGAGCATCATGTCTAGGATGGATTCTGCGGAATGCCACACCTGGAATCCTAAACTAAAATGTTAAGAATTCATAACTAGAAAAAATAATTAGAGCATTGGGGAAGGATTTTCTGGTTGCATGTAGTCCCGTGCCCTGACAAATTTTACTCTTTGATGAAATTGTAGCATGCCGTCTAGTAGTACACATTTCTAGCTCATCGTCATGTGGGGCATATTTTATTGACTTACTCAGGTTTTACTTTGTGTGACTTGGATTAGGAGCACATCTCTCCTGGGGGTGGCGTATCAACAATTATTTACTTTACTAGCGTCCTACGTTTAGCTTGGACAGTCTGTAGGGCATGCGATCGTATAAAAAATTCTAAATTGTATTTGTTAGTAATTAGGACTTGTGATAACCCTAGTTAGCTAATGTAGCAAGCCTTACTTCTTGCTTGGCCGTGATTAATGGATGGAGTCCATTTTTTGTCGTGTCTTATATTGTCTTACTTGCCTGATGGTAACCCGGTGTGGTGCACTCCGGTCTATTGTCTTGTATGTTATTACCCTCTCTCTCAATGCCTCGATGGGATGTTCCAACAATAAGTCTAAATACTTTCAAAATGCGTTTTGAATGATATGATTTCTTGTATGATATTGTGCTGCGAGTGGCCTTTGTGCCAACCTGTGTGAACCCTTGAGAGTATCGCAGTAGCTTGTCCGATTTCACTAACTCTAAGTTTGGTTGAATGCATCTACTCGAGGGACGCCTTGAACTTGTGCACGATCCAAGACTTAAGAAAAGGTGAAACTCGAGTGCTAAGACTTCGCTATCACTAAGCTGATTGACGTGCTCACGTTGATGAAATTGTAGCATGCCGTCTAGTAGTACACATTTCTAGCTCACCGTCATGTGGGGCATATTTTATTGACTTACTCAGGTTTTACTTTGTGTGACTTGGATTAGGAGCACATCTCTCCTGGGGGTGGCGTATCAACAATTATTTACTTTACTGGCGTCCGACGTTTAGCTTGGACAGTCTGTAGGGCATGCGATCGTATAAAAATTCTAAATTATATTTGTTAGTAATTAGGACTTGTGATAACCCTAGTTAGCTAATGTAGCAAGCCTTACTTCTTGCTTGGCCGTGATTAATGGATGGAGTCCATTTTTTGTCGTGTCTTATATTGTCTTACTTGCCTGATGGTAACCCGGTGTGGTGCACTCCGGTCTATTGCCTTGTATGTTATTTACCTTATATGTACTGTTCCTTACATGTTCCCATTGCATGCTTCCATCTCTATACTAGTTCTTTTCTCGTTACTTTTTCTCTTACAGTTTACTTGTATGCTTATGTTCACCTTGCATGATCCCATATATGTTCACCATGCATGATCCCATATATGTTCACATTGCATGATCCCGGATATGTTCCCGTCCAGTTTTCTTTACATGTTTCATGTTTTATTTTCTTGTGTCCCGGTGCCACTTTATATTATACATGGTGGTTACATATTGCTTAGGATATTGTAACTCTATGTTGTATTGCTGGTTTTAGTTCAAAGTTTGGCCTCCTTTTTGGTACTTGCTATTTGGGGTCTGATCCCACTTGTTTTGCTTGGCCAGATCCGGTAGCACAGCCATAGGATCTTCCATTACTTCTCGAGGAAGGTGACCACGCGGAGCACCAGACCGATTATGTGCGTTCTTATCTTGTTCTCCCACTTATTGTACATATTCTTTTGTGACATTTAGTCCCGAGCACCTGTTAGCTCATATTTTGGACTTGTTATATCGCCTACTGGGCATGACATGATTATCATATTCTTGACTATAGCTAGAGTTGATCATGTATGACTTTTACTCTTGCTAGTTTTTTATTTTGTATTACTAGCTTCATGATCAGCTATGTATATATGGTTTAGGACGTTTTACTATTTTTCTTCTGTTGATAATATTTTCTTCTACATTGTGATTTTCTGCTTGTGATTGTGACACTAGGATTACTTGACCTAGGTTGAATGATGGCTTGTAGTATTAACCCCCATGTCTATTCACAGCCGTGACCGTATCTCGGGATACTGGAGTACTCTGTTATACGTAGCTGGCTTTGTCAGCCCCCGCACTCCAGTATTCTAGGTCTGGGGCCTGACAATGATATACCACGAAAAGAGACAAGCATCATGACACTACTTGGATGAGAGCAATCACCACTGCCATATGGTGAGGCTGGCCAACTGAATAATTTCTCCATTTTTTTTGTCCATAGATGAAGAGTGATATATGGTGAGGGATCGGAGGAGTGCAATAATATTTAAGTGCCAAGTTGGATATTATTGGGAGACATGAACGTCATTCAAGTCCTAGTCTAAAAATTCCACAATAATTTAATATAAATTCCTAGCTAATTTTTAACTTAAATGTCATGGGCTTTTACTTTTTTTTTTTTACAAATTGTTGTCATTAATTTTAAAGATTACAAGTATATACTATGAGCTATCTTTTGTTTTATAAGTGAAACTACATTAAGTGGACCGGATTTGGGCCGATCTGGCCCACTTTTGACTTGGTTCGATTCAGATCTTTGAAATGTTCCTAGGTGGCCGGGTTTCAAAATAAATTCTACCCATACGCAGGCAGCGTCGATCCAGTCTGAATCCTAGTTTTGACCTGGTCTTGACCATTCCATCTCGAATTTGATCGAACTAGTCCAGGTGCCGGATGCCGAACTGCCCGACCCCGTAACATTTCTAATGCTAAATCGAACAAGTCCCTAGTTCAATAAGCCTACATCGAGATCAGAAGCTCGCTACGCCCTCGCCCTCGCCCTCGCCCTCTCCCTCTCCCTCTTTGTCTTTCTACTTCCATGGAAAAGGAACAAACATATTGTCAAATTATTTTGAGTCCCGGTTCGAATTTTCCCGTTAACCAATTAACGTTATGACCGCAGAACAAACTTGAACCTGGTTTATGCGACCCAGCTCCCATAACATCTCTAATACTATTAACTAAGTCAGATAAGTAATAGTTTATGATATTAATTTACAAACTTAAATTTTGAATCAATTTCGTAATAGTAAGTTTAAAAAAAAAAGGTGATACCTCATGGTGTTTTGATAGCTTAAATTCACAACTTTATTTCTCTTCTTTCCCTCCTTATTCCCAACTCCGGTCGGCCCTCTAAACTTTTATTTAGCCTAGGGAAAACTAAAAGCAATCAGAACGCATGCATACTTGAACCTTCAACATAGTAAGAACTTGTTTACATGACAAAGAAGTAATCAAGAATAAAATGATTCCAACTACAGCAACAGAGAAACCCCAGAAAACATTGATGACGAGGAAGGATTGGCTCTACCTGTTCTATCGATGAAAGACTCTTTGGCATATATAGCATCAACACGGCCAAAACTAACTTGAAATGAATTGAGGAACAAACAAATATCATGAAGGTGGTGAAAGAAAGAAAGAAAGAAAGAAGCTTGGTTGTAAAGGAGGAGTCTTCCAAAGTTCAAGCTAACGTTGGTTTCTTCTAGTTCTTCATGTATGATGTATTATTGTTTTTTATATTATTATCATAAAGGAAACGTTGATGTCGTGGGTCACTTTTCTTCCTCTCGATCCCAAGCTAGCATACGAATTTTGTATTAAGCAGAGGTGGGGCCAGCCGTCCATTTATGTGGATAGTTACTAGGGAACGATACACTGCATGCTCTGTCGATGGCATTGTTCATCATCATCCTTGGCGTGGATTTCTGTTTTCTTCTCGAGTCTTTGGGAACGGACGTGTAGTGATTTTGTTTTAAATGAACGAATCTGGAGGTGCTCCTCCCCTGTCCAGCTTCCTGTTTGGTCTTCATCTCTTTTGCATGATCTGCAGCCGTATTTTTTCTTAAGGACTGTTTGGTTGTATGTAAATCTACATTAGGAGAAAAGTGCACCTTCATCCTAAAAAAATTTCTTTATAAATATACTCTTTTATAAGGATATCGTTATTGACACTTCTAAAATGTAATTCTCCATTTAAATATGTTCTAGAATTAGGAGTGCAGGATGACATTTTAGCACTGTCCATAACGGCATCCCAGAAAGCCGTTATTGACACTCCTAAAATATCATACTTTCATGCATTCACAAATTAATGTCAGATTTAATGCATGGACAGATTTTAAATTTGAATGATAGAAAATTAAGGAGCAGTGAAGGATGACATTTCAGGAATGCCAATAACATCACCCTAAATAATTTACTAATTAAGTTAATAGAGACAGATAGGTAATTAGAGAATGTGTCTTTAGAGCTTTCTAAATAGTCTTCCATACATGTATAAAATAATATACATAATAATATAATATTAAATTTAGAATAATTAAGACAGATCTCTTTTACTCTCCCTAAACAACTATCTTTTAATTTGTCTTTCTAATAATAATCTATAAAATGCGTGCGTTGCACGAGCGTATATATACTAGTATAATTAGAATAAATACCAGTAAACTCTTCTGTCTGGTTGGCGAGTTTAGAAAATTTTCTCAGTCCTTGATTAGTTCTTAACACACTATCCTTTTTAGTTAGATGTAAGTGATTTTCATCCCTTGAATCTCATGTCAGCAACACATGACCATTCCATGTGCTGGATATACTCTCGGCCTCCTTGCTCAAAATTTTCAATCATTTTTCTTTTTCTTTGGAAGATCCTGTTGTTAATATTTATAATATATATATTTTTTTTTTCAGAGATTGATAAAAGAACAAAGAAAGTAAAAAATTGTTACCGGCCTCCGGGAAAGTCGTGCACGAAGCACTGTCCTAAGAGTTGATCCGAGGTCTATGTGCAGATGTTTCTCGGAAGCTCCTAGTGTTAAAATTCCCTGACTACCGGGTTCTCTTCGTTGCACACAACTCGGAGAGAGAGACCGAACTTAACTCTGCCCAGAGCAAGGATTTAGAAAACATAATGTGGTTTGAGAGAGAGAGAGAGAGAGAGGTTTCACGTAGGAGAATTTTCTGTAAAAAATGAAGGAGGAGACAACAAAATATAGGCAGTCCCAAGACAACCACTAGACAAGACAGTAAATGGTTCATAAACAGGCCATTAAGGAGCAATTACAAAAGGAAAGAAACGTGAAAAAAAGCTGTCAAATGAGCTATTGCAGAAGCTGTCACTAGGTTCAATGAACCTGGACATAGAACCTCAACGTTCAAATTTTGAATGAGTCAAATGGTTCAAAAATTAAAGAGGAGCAAAAATTTTTTTGGATCCCAGCCCGAACCCAAAGAGGAAATTGGATCGGCATTCGGCGCCCGCAGGTGTGGGCACGTACCTGCACCCATTATGCGCACGGAACCGAACTGAGCCGAGTCGGGCCGAGCGGCGGCGGCGGTGCGCGCGTGTGGCCCAAAGGGTCCCCATACAACATCTTTAAGAGAGCAATGAAGAACTAATATATACATACAAGGGAGGGATAGTCCAACCGATGTGGGACTAAAGGAAAAAGGGAAGTTGAGCTTTTGCTCAAGCATAGCTAACAATCCCCCCCCCCCCCCCCCCCCAAAAGGTCAAGTTCCGAAATAAAAGTGACAAAAAAAAATGAAGAGTTTATGGGCAGGTATATACCATGCATAGTTGAGATGGACTACAGCCTTGAATCTCACTTAGTGACTATTGTCTTTGTCTGAAGAAGTATTTGATGGACTATGCCTTGAATCAGACTTCTTTTACCAGATTCAGAAAAATAGCACACATAGTACGTGTCACGCCCCAGTCCCAAAATACGTAGGACTAGGATACGTAACCGTGCCAGCCGCCCGTATATATGGCAACTCCAATATATGGAAACCACATATACGTGCGTACGCTGTATAATAAACAATAATTCACCAGTGGTATAATTAATCATAAGTCACAGGGTAATATCTAAATCTCATCCACAGAAATCACATAGACATGAATAACCAATAATCAGGTAACTAAAACTCAATAAAAAAAAATTAGCAAAAGAACGACAGTCGGATGGAAACAAATCCACTGCCGAAATGGAATATACAAGGAACCAGAATACACACCATAAAAGAACATCTGAACATCCCGAGGCTCGAAGAGAAGACCTCCTCGGAAAAATACGTAACCTGTCCGGATCTGTGCTCCTGTGAATACTCAAGAACATACACACCTGGTAGGGAACCAGGTCCTCAGAGGGACATAGCAAGATACATAAAAATGACATGCCATAATGTAAATACTGAATAAATAAATGGGGTGTGCTAACCATCTAAGTGAATGCAATTTAAAGACCTTGTAGTACGCATGGGAATATGTGGCTAGACATATGCTGACGTAATTCACCAATCGTCGGGACTGGCTAGTATATGTGTCATATGCCCCCGGACTCACGGGTAGCTCTGCAATCGACCATCTCTGGTACGAAGGTATAAAACAATCAAGGAGGGGGTGTCCCATACGCCTACTAAGTGTCTTTCCCGCCCAATGTAGATATACAAGTCGTGAAAACGACGTGGACATCTCCTACTATGATGCAAGTCTCAATACAATAAACAACTGAGCTAAATACCACTACACGTGTTGCTCACACTGATGGCCAGTCGCGCATGAGGCACGCGTCCCTACATGTACTCACTCTGTGACGTGTAATGATACGTGTCAAGGCCTGAGAAGTTATATCAATAACTTCACAACTTTAGGTGGGTCTACTAGACACTAGGTCAGACACAAGTCCAAACGTCAACGCCATCGTTGACTGCACCCGAGTCTTCTCGGACGCGCACATTTATATAATATTAAAATAAACATGTAACTAACAATAACTGAATTTAAACAGTACAACAAGGCAAGGTATACTTGCCTGGCAAGAGAGCTGCAAAATATAACGTCCAGATGTCAAGTGCCAAAAGTCAGAAACTATGGTCTCAGAATAAATGTCTCCGGATGCTGAAATAAACATCACTAACAGTCTCAGAAAATATCAAATAGCTAGAAACGCCTGTCCTTAAGTTCAATTTGGACACAGGGGCAAAAATGACAGTTTTTGGTCAAAGCGGGGTCCACATGTGGGCCACTTTGTACCGAAAAGCGTGTCAGGGTCAAAGGTCTCCAAATTTGCCAAACTTAGTGTCCACAAGTCCAGAACGTCGATACGAACCCAACGGAACTTCCAGAATTGGATTCCGATGAGCCGGTCACAAAATCGCCCGTCAAGTGGAGCTTGTGGGGCCCACGATACGGGATTTTGCCAACGTTCTCAGAATCGAACCAAACTTGGCTCACAGGACCAGCGTATTGCTACGAGTCCGATGGCGCAAGTTTCGTCTCGATCCGACGTGTGTAGACAAAGTTGCAGCATGTTTTAGAACTGACGGATACGGGGCGGTGTCGGCGGATACGCGTTGATTCCGGTGTGCACGCACATCCAAATCAACTTCTCCGAATTCCTACACGTCCATATCAACGTCGCGCACGTTTCGGTAAAGACCGCGTGCGACCAAGTCGTCCCGTTTGGCGGGGCGTACCCAGTTCCGGGGTGAATCGGGTCGTTGTTTTTCCTGTATTTGGATCGCGGTGTGCGATCACCACAGGACGCGATGCTCCGAGCGGTTTGCACGGGCACCGAGGTGGTTACATAGTCTACACGACGCAACTGACGGAATTGAAATCGAAATTACGAGGAGAGAGATATCGTTACCTGAACAGGGCTCCAGAAACCTGCGTTTCTCGTGTCCGACACGTGTCCGACACGTGTCTGAGCTAGGGCACCGGTTCGGGTTCGCCGGAGAGGAGCTGGCCACGGCTGGGGGAGGAGGAGAGGGAGCTGGGGAGTCGGGCAGCGGGGCTGCGGCGTCGCCGGCCGGAGCTGGGCGGGAGGCGGTGGCGGCGTCGGCTGAGATGGGGATGGTGGTGGTGGCGGTGACAGATGATGGTGGGAAGGGCGGCCGGTCGTCGAGGGTGAATCCAGGCGGGGAGGTCGGGCTTCACAGCGGCGGGGGAGTCGTGGGCCGCTCAGGGGGGTCGAGTGGGGGAGTGACGGCGCCGGCCGGAGAGAGGGGGAGTGGCCGGTGGAGGGTGGCCGAGTGGGGTGGTGGTGATGAAGGGGAGAGAAGAGGAGGAGGAGGAGTCGTTGCCGGCGGGGGTCGGGCCGACGAGGTCGGGGAGGCCGAGGAGAGAGGAGGTGGTCGTGAGGGGTTGGTGGTGGCGGGCTGGAAGAGGGCGGCGGAGGTGAGGTGGAGTCGGCTAAGGAAGGAAGAGGAGCACAGGAGGAGGAGGAGGTGAAGGAGAAGAAGAGGAGGAGAGCCAGCGGGGGAGGTCGGCTCCGGCGGGCGGGGGAGCTCCGGCCAGGGGCGGCGGAGGCGCCAGGGGGGGGGGGTCGGTCAGCTGCGGGGGAGGGTTTTGGGTTTTTTTATTTTTTTTTTCTTTTATTTTCTTTTTCTTTTTCATTTAGTTTCTTTTATAAAAGAAATTATTAATATTTTAAGTAAAATATCTACGATATTTTACAGGATATTTTGTGGATATTTTCGGGATATTTTTGGAATCTTTTCGGGTGGGTCCCGTCTCCAAATGGACGGTGCAGGTTCACCGGCCAATGAGGGGGTGACACCTCGTACTGCAATTTGCAGGAAAGTCCCGATAATTTCATAAATTGCGTAAAGGCCCTATTTTGGGAAATTGCGCAATTACGAAATTGTCTGGAAAAACACCCGATTCCTGAAAATTCTAAAATGCACAGAATTGAAGGAAAAAGCTGTGTGAGGGTCCCGAGGGGAATGGGGGTGAGTCTGGGCAAGGGTTGGACCTGGTTTCTGGGTGATACGGGTCACCGTATTTATTAATTAATAAATACTGCGCACGGTGTTCTCTAATTATTTAGAGGCAGGTAGGGTCATAATTTTTCTACGGTGTCAATACACTAAAGGTAGTATACTCAGTGTAGAAAATTAACGTATTTTTGTTTGGGCAAAACAGGTGCATGTTGGGCCTCAAATCTCTATTGGTACAGAGGTGGGTAAAGAGCAGGAAATTAAATAGGAAATAAATACGGACGATTGTAACGATATTTGTGCGTCTCAAACAAGGCTCAAGACAGAGTATCTGGGAGTTGCACAAAATTCAGGAAAATAGTCTAGCATGTCTATGACAGGTATGTGAATTTTGTTCGGGGATAACAGTCAGGGTAAGGCTCCAAATAATTCGGTGATGGACAGGTGCGCAAGTCAGCAGGATATGTAAGCAAAATTAATTAAAATATTGCCATAAATCCTAAATTGTTAAAAATAATTCTAAAATACTGAAATCTGGTCGAGGGGGTTTACAATCTACCCAACTTATAAAAATTTCGTCCTCGAAATTAAAACTAAGCCACGGTAGAAGTCAAAGATGGCAATAGATATAATTTAACAAAGTAATTTATATCTTGGGTTAAGAATAGGTTCGAAAACGTTTATGCATGTCGTCCACATGCTCCCAAGTAGATTCTCCTGGCGCGCCATGCTTCCATGCCACGCGGACCAAGGGAATAGACTGATTCCTCAATACCTTTTCTCGATGATCAAGGATTCCCACGGGTTACTCTTGGTACGACAAGCTCGGCCTAATAGTGATCTCCGAATGGTTGAGAACATGACTGTTGTCTGTCACATATCGCCTGAGTTGCGATACGTAGAATACATCAAGTACTCTCTCAAGTGAAAGTGGTAGCGCAAGTTGATTTGCCACTACTTCCACTCTTTCTAGCACGTCAATGGTCCAACATACCTTGGACTCAACTTGCTGCGTCCTCCGAATCGAATGGTGCCTCTAGTAGGTGATATTCTCAAGAAGACATGATCGTCCTTTTTGAATTCCAAGGGACGATGATGACGGTCTGTTTACTACTGTTGTCTGTCTTGCACTGCTCGCAAGTGTCCTTGTATTACTTAAATGTCTCTACGGGGTTGACCACCAATTCTGGTCACGCGAATCCTTGTCTGGTAAAATGCTGACTGGTATGCCGTACAATCTTACGATTTGTCTCATATAAGTAATGTCTTCCTAGCTTCAGAGAAATTACGACGGTTGCAAGTTCCAAATTCTTCTCATGTACTCATAATTGTCTAGATGCATATACCATTACCTTGCCATCCTGTATTAATACACATCCCAAACTTTTTCCTGATGCATCTGTAGATCACAACCTCCTGATCCGGATGGAATAGTCAATACGGGTGCTGTGGTCAGTCGCTTCTTCAACTCCTCGAAAGCGGCTTGTCACTCGTTGGTTCATAGGAATTCTTAATCCTAATAAGTTAACCTAGTCATAGGTGCTGTTATCTATTCAGGAGTCAGTCAATTACTCATTTAGGAAAAATCCATTTAGACTCCTGACAGCAAAATGATACATCTCTTTTTTTTTCCATAATTCTTGAGTTCTGAATCTTGCTCCAAGTTACGAGGCAAAAATTAAATTTTATGCTGCCATAGTGATGCACGTACCAGGAATGTAATAGAACGTTAGGTAGGTAGCGAAGGTCATTCTAAAAATAGTACAGTTTTAAACTGCAATCTAATCTAACAATAGGGTTTGGTAATTACCCAGAAACAAACAGAAATAGCTACAGAAACAATACACTTTTTATATTTATACTAAGTACGAGGTTTTGCCTTTCCGAAATAAGGGAAGACGGAAAATAGTAATCAAGAGTTCAAGGGGAAGGTAATAGATTATGAGTGTGGGGATCAATGCGTTTAAAGAATTCAATGGGATTTGTCAAAGTAGTTGTGGATTGAAATATTATTTTTGGTAATTCCTATTCACATGCTCGTATCAGTACAGTTACGTAACTGATACGATATGCTCAGACATATCTAGAGGGCAAGTACATCTGTCTACTAATCACTATATCTCTCAATCCACGTAAAGTAGTTATGCGAAGGGCGAATCAAAATGCACTAAGGTTGATCAGACCGTAATACACTGATTCTGAATAGACCATTGTATTAGTGGA
This sequence comes from Iris macrosiphon, assembly GCA_036927795.1. Taxonomy (NCBI): domain Eukaryota; kingdom Viridiplantae; phylum Streptophyta; class Magnoliopsida; order Asparagales; family Iridaceae; genus Iris; species Iris macrosiphon. Next base: position 22,740,183 of record JAYESA010000012.1, read on the forward strand.
GTGGATCAGGCCCCAATAACACATGTGTCATGAACAAGCTCGATAAAGAATAAGCTTGCAAAACTAGGCTATAATAGCATCATAAGTCAAGGTAGGATAGCAATTTTAAGTATGCTAGATTATGATGAGAGAAATTACAACATAATTCACAATCACAAAAAGATAAGACTCTACAATCTCTACAGTTATTATTCTAATTCCTTGTCTAAGTCGTTAGTTGACCTAAAAGAGGTATGGTCTTCTAAATTCTACAATCTTAATATAAACTATAGGTTGTCTGCCTAAACAGAGATTTAAGGAAGTCTGCGTAAAGCAGAGATATAATAATTTGGCGTAACGCATGGTTTCAGAGCTATCCGCGTAATACAGAGAAGCGTAAGGTAGAGCTTCAGAGTTGTCCGCGTAAAAAGTCTGTGCTTAACAGTCTGCGCGAAAGTCTGGGTGAAAGTCTGAGCGTAAAAATTTTGCGCTAAATCTGCGCAAAAATATCTCCTGCGTAAAATCTAACATTCGTTGCAGCGTAAAGTTGTACGAGTAACTCATGAGTTTGTTAGTCAAATTTAGTGAATCCTGACATCTGACAAAAGTAATTGTACAACGATCGAGTGGTTGGTTGTGATGATGAATTTGCACGGGGACCCAGGTTGTCGTTTAGTGACTAATTGGATACAAGTCATTTTTACGCTCGAGGTGAGACAAGATCAGATGTCCTGTCAGAAAGCTGTTTCTTTTTTTGCACAGGCTCGAGGTGTATCTCTGCATTTTAATGCACGAGATTGGGTCATGGCTGGGGAAAGCTAAGGCTGTAACAATTATGCTCACATCCTATCCATATGTTATGCCTATTCAGGTTACTCTACGCTGGTTATCTAATATTCAAGAATCATCAAGTTTACGCAGGGCAGTTACCTACGTTGCTTGCATGACGTCTCATACGCAGGATAAGGAAGACTAAGGAATCGAGGGTAGCAGTCGTCATAACTGCAGCGTAAAGGAGATGATCTTCTGCAGAATTGGTTTTTTTCTAACTATGCAGTTGTTTGGCTTTTACGCCAGCAACGGTCAAATGGGTTTCTGGCGTAACAATCTGGTTTATCTAAACATAGGATGAGGTTTTTAGTCTTAGGATTCAGCCTTGGATTTCTATTGGTTCCTTAAGACTAGGGTCACACTATGGTTAATTCTCTAATTAATCCTAGTAGTGTTTATACTACTCTCAAGTCATACAAAAATACGTCCAGAGATAATGGTAAGTTAATCTATAGGTAGTGATGCTAGGGTTCACTAGGTAGTATGGAAGATTAGGGTTCATGGGTATCCTAAACTTAGGGATGTGTTTAAGCCCTAGTTGTGTTCCTAATAGGAATACTACTCTAATTATCATCCTATCAACAATGATTCCTATATTCTAGCAAGGGCTATACTTTAAGGAATTATCAGGAAAGCACAGGATTCAAGCAAGATGCAATTATGTAAGTAGGACAGACTGGAAAGAAGATTAAGTCATAGTCAATTTTGGATGAGATCCTATTCTCTAATCCTAGGTGCAGGCTTGCTCGGTACAGTAACGTAACCGAGACAATATGCTCTGAGACGCAGGCTTGCTCGGTACAGTAACGTAACCGAGACAATATGCTCTCGACCTGCGTGGGCCACCACTAAAAACACTGTCACGCCCCAGTCCCAAAATACGTAGGACTAGGATACGTAACCGTGCCAGCCGCCCGTATATATGGCAACTCCAATATATGGAAACCACATATACGTGCGTACGCTGTATAATGAACAATAATTCACCAGTGGTATAATTAATCATAAGTCACAGGGTAATATCTAAATCTCATCCACAGAAATCACATAGACATGAATAACCAATAATCAGGTAACTAAAACTCAATAAAAAAAAATAGCAAAAGAACGACAGTCGGATGGAAACAAATCCACTGCCGAAATGGAATATACAAGGAACCAGAATACACACCATAAAAGAACATCTGAACATCCTGAGGCTCGAAGAGAAGACCTCCTCGGAAAAATACGTAACCTGTCCGGATCTGTGCTCCTGTGAATACTCAAGAACATACACACCTGGCAGGGAACCAGGTCCTCAGAGGGACATAGCAAGATACATAAAAATGACATGCCATAATGTAAATACTGAATAAATAAATGGGGTGTGCTAACCATCTAAGTGAATGCAATTTAAAGACCTTGTAGTACGCATGGGAATGTGTGGCTAGACATATGCTGACGTAATTCACCAATCGTCGGGACTGGCTAGTATATGTGTCATATGCCCCCGGACTCACGGGTAGCTCTGCAATCGACCATCTCTGGTACGAAGGTATAAAACAATCAAGGAGGGGGTGTCCCATACGCCTACTAAGTGTCTTTCCCGCCCAATGTAGATATACAAGTCGTGAAAACGACGTGGACATCTCCTACTATGATGCAAGTCTCAATACAATAAACAACTGAGCTAAATACCACTACACGTGTTGCTCACACTGATGGCCAGTCGCGCATGAGGCACGCGTCCCTACATGTACTCACTCTGTGACGTGTAATGATACGTGTCAAGGCCTGAGAATTTATATCAATAACTTCACAACTTTAGGTGGGTCTACTAGACACTAGGTCAGACACAAGTCCTAACGTCAACGCCATCGTTGACTGCACCCGAGTCTTCTCGGACGCGCACATTTATATAATATTAAAATAAACATGTAACTAACAATAACTGAATTTAAACAGTACAACAAGGCAAGGTATACTTGCCTGGCAAGAGAGCTGCAAAATATAACGTCCAGATGTCAAGTACCAAAAGTCAGAAACTATGGCCTCAGAATAAATGTCTCCGGATGCTGAAATAAACATCACTAACAGTCTCAGAAAATATCAAATAGCTAGAAACGCCTGTCCTTAAGTCCAATTTGGACACAGGGGCAAAAATGACAGTTTTCGGTCAAAGCGGGGTCCACATGTAGGCCACTTTGCACCGAAAAGCGTGTCAGGGTCAAAGGTCTCCAAATTTGCCAAACTTAGTGTCCACAAGTCCAGAACGTCGATACGAACCCAACGGAACTTCCAGAATTGGATTCCGATGAGCCGGTCACAAAATCGCCCGTCAAGTGGAGCCTGTGGGGCCCACGATACGGGATTTTGCCAACGTTCTCAGAATCGAACCAAACTTGGCTCACAGGACCAGCGTATTGCTACGAGTCCGATGGCGTAAGTTTCGTCTCGATCCGACGTGTGTAGACAAAGTAGCAGCGTGTTTTAGAACTGACGGATACGGGGCGGTGTCGGCAGATACGCGTTGATTCCGGTGTGCACGCACATCCAAATCAACTTCTCCGAATTCCTACACGTCCGTATCAACGTCGCGCACGTTTCGGTAAAGACCGCGTGCGACCAAGTCGTCCCGTTTGGCGGGGCGTACCCAGTTCCGGGGTGAATCGGGTCGTTGTTTTTCCTGTATTTGGATCGCGGTGTGCGATCACCACAGGACGCGATGCTCTGAGCGGTTTGCACGGGCACCGAGGTGGTTACATAGTCTACACGACGCAACTGACAGAATTGAAATCAAAATTACGAGGAGAGAGATATCGTTACCTGAACAGGGCTCCAGAAACCTGCGTTTCTCGTGTCCGACACGTGTCTGAGCTAGGGCACCGGTTCGGGTTCGCCGGAGAGGAGCTGGCCACGGCTGGGGGAGGAGGAGAGGGAGCTGGGGAGTCGGGCAGCGGGGCTGCGGCGTCGCCGGCCGGAGCTGGGCGGGAGGCGGTGGCGGCGGCGGCTGAGATGGGGATGGTGGTGGTGGCGGTGACAGATGATGGTGGGAAGGGCGGCCGGTCGTCGAGGGTGAATCCAGACGGGGAGGTCGGGCTTCACAGCGGCGGGGGAGTCGTGGGCCGCTCAGGGGGGTCGAGTGGGGGAGTGACGGCGCCGGCCGGAGAGAGGGGGAGTGGCCGGTGGAGGGTGGCCGAGTGGGGTGGTGGTGATGAAGGGGAGAGAAGAGGAGGAGGAGGAGGAGTCGTTGCCGGCGGGGGTCGGGCCGACGAGGTCGGGGAGGCCGAGGAGAGAGGAGGTGGTCGTGAGGGGTTGGTGGTGGCGGGCTGGAAGAGGGCGGCAGAGGTGAGGTGGAGTCGGTTAAGGAAGGAAGAGGAGCACAGGAGGAGGAGGAGGTGAAGGAGAAGAAGAGGAGGAGAGCCAGCGGGGGAGGTCGGCTCCGGCGGGCGGGGGAGCTCCGGCCAGGGGCGGCGGAGGCGCCAGGGGGGGGGGGTCGGTCAGCTGCGGGGGAGGGTTTTGGGTTTTTTTTTTTCTTTTTTTTCTTTTATTTTCTTTTTCTTTTTCATTTAGTTTCTTTTATAAAAGAAATTATTAATATTTTAAGTAAAATATCTAAGATATTTTACAGGATATTTTGTGGATATTTTCGGGATATTTTTGGAATCTTTTCGGGTGGGTCCCGTCTCCAAATGGACGGTGCAGGTTCACCGGCCAATGAGGGGGTGACACCTCGCACTGCAATTTGCAGGAAAGTCCCGATAATTTCATAAATTGCGTAAAGGCCCTATTTTGGGAAATTGCACAATTACGAAATTGTCTGGAAAAACACCCGATTCCTGAAAATTCTAAAATGCACAGAATTGAAGGAAAAAGCTGTGTGAGGGTCCCGAGGGGAATGGGGGTGAGTCTGGGCAAGGGTTGGACCTAGTTTCTGGGTGATACGGGTCACCGTATTTATTAATTAATAAATACTGCGCACGGGGTTCTCTAATTATTTAGAGGCAGGTAGGGTCATAATTTTTCTACGGTGTCAATACACTAAAGGTAGTATACTCAGTGTAGAAAATTAACGTATTTTTGTTTGGGCAAAACAGGTGCATGTTGGGCCTCAAATCTCTATTGGTACAGAGGTGGGTAAAGAGCAGGAAATTAAATAGGAAATAAATACGGACGATTGTAACGATATTTGTGCGTCTCAAACGAGGCTCAAGACAGAGTATCTGGGAGTTGCACAAAATTCAGGAAAATAGTCTAGCATGTCTATGACAGGTATGTGAATTTTGTTCGGGGATAACAGTCAGGGTAAGGCTCCAAATAATTCGGTGATGGACAGGTGCACAAGTCAGCAGGATATGTAAGCAAAATTAATTAAAATATTGCCATAAATCCTAAATTGTTAAAAATAATTCTAAAATACTGAAATCTGGTCGAGGGGGTTTACAGTACGCTAGAGGTTCTGGGTCTAACGGATGGCGCTTTTGGTTGGCCATGCGCACTAATCCCAAATTTATGAGAGTTGTCTGGGATCGCTCTGTCCCATAGTTGCGGCCTTCACGACCTCTCACATAGGTAAGTCCTTAGGGGTTGGTGATAGGTTTCAACCCCGCATATCAGCTTGGACCTATTAAGAGTTTTAAAACTCATCCTAACCATATCACTCAAGAACACTGTCACCATAGGGATGGGGAATCATTGTACACATGTATAGCCACTTGGGCATTATAGAATAAGATTTTAATCTCGGGTCAGTGTTCCATAAAAGACACCTAAGTCCAGCTTATTTCTACCCATTGAACCGGCTTCTTGGGTTCTCCAGTCAGACTCGGTTGGGTTGTCACTGCTGGTGACTTTACTTATGTGCTTAACCTCATCCCCCTCGATGATTCTAGGATCAAAGTCCTAGACCGACCCTTCGTCAAGTGCTTTGCAAGGTTCTTTTCTGACTTTATATGGTCAAGAATCACATATTTGCCCAATAGGCTCTTTATAGACTTGAAGCGCAGCTGCAGGTGCCTGTTTATCTTAGCATTCACAGAATCATGCTTTAGTAGTTCCATAACAGATTTATTTTCACAGTTTATAGAACTTGCAGGAACATGACTAATAGAAACAGGTATATGCATAATAAGGTTTCTTAGCCATTCGGCTTCTGTGTATCTAGTGTCCATTATTTCGGAGTCCATTGTACTCCTAGCTATGATAGTTTGTTTGCATGAGTCCCAGGAGATTGCAGCTCCTCTTAGAGTGAAAATATAAACAGTAGTGGATTTTATATCATGTGAGTCAGTTACCCAGTTTGCATCTGAATAACCTTCTATGATATCATGGTGTCTAGTATAGTGCAGCATATAATTTAGAGTACCCCTAAGATATCTAAATACTCTTTCTAATACTGTCCAATGTAACTGATTTGGGTTACTAGTATATCTACTTAGTCTCCCAATAGCAAATGGAATATCAGGTCTGGTCATGTTTGATATATACATGAGAGAACCTATCATCTGAGAATATATGTGTTGCTCCATGGGAGAACCCTCATTCTTATTGAGAATAACACTACTGTCATAAGGAGTAAGGGCAGGTTTCTTATCAAAATAATTAAATTTTCTTAGCATTTCCTCGATAGAGTGTGCTAAGGATAGAGTATAGCCCTCCTTGTATTTGGACAGTTGCATGCCTAGAATCAAGTTGGCTTCACCTAGATCTTTGATATCAAACTGGCTGGATAAATGGTCCTTGGTATTAGTAATCAATTCTAGTGATGATCCAAAAATAAGGATGTCATCTACATACAAACATAAGATGACACAACTTTCATCTAAAATTTTGGAGTATATACATTTGTCATACTCATTTGGCACGAAACCATATTCTGAGATGACAATGTCAAATTTGTTGTGCCATTGCTTTGGAGCTTGCTTTAGGCCATAAAGAGATTTAACTAATCTGCAAACTTTCTTTTCTTGGCCTTTAGTAATGAAACCTTCAGGTTGCTCCATGTAGATTTCTTCCTCTAGGTCCCCATTTAGAAATGTTATCTTTACATCCATTTGATGGATTAACATATTATGAATGGATGCTAAGGCTAGAAGGGTTCTAATAGATGTGATCCTAGTTACAGGAGAGTATGTATCAAAATAATCTAGTCCATTTTTCTGGTTAAAACCTTTGGCTACTAATCTAGCCTTATTTTTATCTATGGTACCATCGGCTCTATGTTTCTTTTTGAATATCCACTTACACCTATGGGTTTACTACCTAAAGGTAGGTCTGCTAGAAACCAAGTGTTGTTCTCCATGATGGAGTTATACTCACTGTTAATGGCTTTTTCCAGAAAGGGGCATCGGGAGAAGATATTGCTTCTTCATAAGTTGAGGGATCACCCTCTATGAAAAAGGTAAAGAAACCTTCTCCTAAGTTCTTTTCAATTATTTCTCTTTTACTCCTTCTAGGTTATATATTTTGTTCAGGTTGTGAACTAGATATTTGAACATGAGAGCTAGTGGACGGAGCAAGAGAGGAGTTGGAGGGAGAGAAAGAAATCCTATCTTTGAAATGATATATATTCTCAAAGTAAACTGCATCTCTTGCTTCTATAATAGTATTGTTAGATATTTTATTTACTTCTGAGTGAGTAACAAGAAATCTATTGGCATTGCTATCTGGGGCATATCCTATGAATACAGCATCTACAGTCTTAGGTCCAATCTTCTTTTTTTTAGGTTCAAAAATTCCTACTTTAGCCACACATCCCCAAACTTTGATATAATGGATCCTAGAAGCTCTACCTTTCTATAATTCATAGGGAGTCTTATCATTAGACGTACTAGGAATCCTATTAAGGATGTAACAGGCCGATAATAGTGCTTCTTCCCATAAATTATCGGAAGCACCTGAGCTGAGGATCATGGCATTCACCATGTCTAACAGAGTGCAATTCTTCCTTTTAGCAATTCCGTTGGACTGTGGTGAATATGGAGCAGTTACCTCATGGATTATTCTATGTTCTTCACAGAAATTGGTCATATTATTTGATGTATACTCTCCACCACGATCTGATCTAAGAATCTTAATCTTTCTCTCTAACTGGTTCTTATCTTCAGATTTATAGACCTTAAATCTGTCTAGAACTTTATCTTTGGTTTTGAGAAGATATATATAATAATGCTTTGAATGGGCATCTATAAAGGTAATAAAGTATTTTCTACCGCCTCGGGTCAAAACTCTATTTGAGTCACACACATCACTATGAACTAGCTCTAGAAGGTCAGAGTTTCTTTCTACAGATTTGAAAGGTTGCCTAGTGTGTTTGGCTTGAACACAGATCTCACACTTGTGTTTATCATCTATTGGAGTCTTAGGAATAAGATCTAAGTTCATCATCCTTCTTAGGGAACCTAGATTCACATGACCTAATCTACTGTGCCACACATTTGAAGATTCTATATTTCAAACAACAAAGGAAGGATCTGAAATTTTATTCACGGCACTCAAAATAAAAGACCATCTCTTACAAATCCATTTCCAATAAAATAGTCATTCTTAGAAAATACTACTTTATTTGCTTCCATAACAATCTTGTACCCTGAAGCTACAAGAAGAGACCCACTAACTAAATTTTTTCTGATAGACGGCACATGTAACACATCATGAAGAGTCAGAGTTTTTCCTGATGTCATCTTTATATTTATTCTTCCTCTTCCTATAATCTGTGCCGCTGAGCCATCTCCTAGAGTTACACCTCCTCCACCTGATTCCTGATAGTTTAAAAAATAGGAGCGATCAAATAAAACATGAATATTAGCTCCAGAATTCAACCACCAATCGTTAGAATGGTAAGAAATATTGACTAAGGGTTGATAGCTTATAGACCTGAAGGAACTAGAAGAGCCGTTGAGAAGCATGTTTGCTTATAGTTTGGCTGGACGTTTCCCTTTGTAAGAAGTCTGGACAGCTTCCTTCTTCCTATGGAAATAGTTGGTGGCTATATGGTTTGTTTTACCACACACAAAACAAAATCGTTTCTGATCCTGAGTTTGATCGAAGTTTCTTGGTTTATTGTGGTGATGGTTTTGGTGGTGAGGCTGAGGGTTCTGCTTCTTCTTGAAGAGGTTCCTTTTGGGTTTATGGTGATGATGAGGCTTGGGTTTGCCTTGGAATTCTACTAGGTTTACCTTAGCTTTAGACTCAGTCTTAGGGTTAGACCTTAGCCTAATTTGTTCTTCTGTTCTAATTTTCTTTAGTACTTGAGCAAAGGTAAGGTCACCTTGTGTATGAATAAGATCTTTCTTAACATCAGACAAAGAAGGAGGGAGCTTGTCTACCGAACAGGCTATTTTATACTCAGTAGAAAAGAAAGTACCTTTGGCTTGAATATGCCTAAGATATTCTTGGAATTCATATATTTGGTCATTCATAGGTTTATTATCTACCATAAAGTATCTGTTGAATGAGGAGGAATTGAATCTTTCAATTCCAACATCATCACAGCTATATTCATCTTCCAAAGCTTCCCAAAGTTCTTTAGCACTCTTATATTCAAAGAATATGTCATATAATGATTCAGACAAAGCGCTTAGAATTCTATGGAAGCAGTGGTAGTCTATTTCCTTAGGTATTTTGGGTTTAGAGGAGCTGGTGGATTTGGACACTCCTACGTCAGACTGGGTGTCATCAGAATCATTTGTCATGGGTGTAGAACCATCAATGGCTGAGATCAGCCCTAAAGTTGTGAGCCAAAACTTCATTTGACTCTGTCATCTCTTAAAGTAGGTCCCATTGAACTTATCCGATTTAGCAGTGAAAGTCTCATCCTTGCCAGTCATGATTGTTATTGAGAAAAAACTGAAATTGAAAGATATGTATTTACTCAATAACAATGTCCAATGATTTAGAAAATAGTTCAAGTGATTTTGCTAATCAATCTAAAAATCTTTAGTCTATCAAGTGTAGATTAACTTGTGTTAGCTGTAGGGGCCGGTTCCCAGCTAGCGGTGGTCCGAAGATACTTAAATATCGTGTCGCTTAGGGCTATTTACACCCGGTTGACAGAAGGACCCTTTCGACTTATTCCCAAATTTATCTCTACTTTTAGAATTAAGACTCAAACAAATTTGCAGTTTCACTTTAACTATTTATTTACTTCTAGAAAATAATTTCTATTGTTCTAAGATGCAGTAAAAATATACTCAAACACTATTTTCACAAGGCAAGGTATTTAAACAACTTGATATGTAAAAAATTGTTCAATTATAATTAAAATTTAAAAATGATACAAGTTGTTTCAGAATCTTATTCAAATGAAAAACTACTAAAGTTATTTAATTATTTGCTAGTCACAAAATTGCTATAGTGCCTTTAAACAACTATGAACAATATAGTTGCAAACAACCAGATTAAGCAACTAAGCTACAACAGAAATAATTTTATTGCTAGAAATAATTTTATTGCAAACAACCAGAATAAGCAACTATTAACTTGTTATTCTATTGCTACAATAGAAATAATTTTATTGCTAGAATTTTTTTTTATTGTAGATAACCAAATTAAATAACTATGAACTTATTATTCTACGATTAACAATTATTTTACCTAATAGGAAATCGGATTCAACTCTTAGATTGTTGTTAATATTTATAATATATATATATTTTTTCCAGAGATTGATAAAAGAACAAAGAAAGTAAAAAATTGTTACCGGCCTCCGGGGAAGTCGTGCACGAAGCACTGCCCTAAGAGTTGATCCGAGGTCTATGTGCAGACGTTTCTCGGAAGCTCCTAGTGGTAAAATCCCCTGACTACCAGGTTTTTTTCGTTGCACACAACTCGGAGAGAGAGACCGAACTTAGCTCTGCCCAGAGCAAGGATTTAGAGAACAGAATGTGGTTTGAGAGAGAGAGAGAGAGAGAGAGAGAGAAAGAGAGAGAGAGAGAGAGGTTTCACGTAGGAGAATTTTCTGTAAAAAATGAAGAAGGAGGAGACAACAATATATAGGCAGTCCGAAGACACAACCACTGGACATGACAGGACAATAAATGGCTCATAAACAGGCCATTAAGGAGCAATTACAAAAGGAAAGAAACGTGGAAAAAAGCTGTCAAATGAGCTGTTGTAGAAGTTGTCACTAGGTTCAATGAACCTGGACATAGAGCCTCAACGTTCAAAATTTGAATGAGTCAAATGGTTCAAAAATTAAAGAGGAGCAAAAAAAATTTTGGATCCCAGCCCGAACCCAAAGAGGAAATTGGATCGGCATTCGGCGACCGCAGGTATGGGCACGTACCTGCACCCGTTCCGCGTACGGAACCGAACCGAACCGAGCCGAGCCAGGCCGGGCGGCGGTGGCGGCGCGCACATGTGGCCCAAGGGGTCCCCACACAACATCTTTAAGAGAGCAATGAAGAAGAACTAATATATACATACAAGGGAGGGGTGGTCCAACCGATGTGGGACTAAAGAAAAAAGGGAAGTTGAGTTTTTTCTCAAGCATAGCTAACAGATCCACGGTCATAGCCATTCCTTCTTACCCCTTCCTATTTTTTTTGTCCTCCCCCCATACTTTGGGCTACCAACGAAGACAAATGTCACCTTCCTCTTCTCTACTTTCATTTCCCTTGCACTCTGAACCGCCGACGAAGTCGAATGATACCTTTCCTGTTCTCTTCTCATCCCTTGCTCTTGGCCATTGACAAAGTCTACAAGTGTTCTATTTTTTTTCCTTCAAATTTCTTAGGTTAAATTCTAAACCCCTCTACTAAAATCCTATCTACTTTTTACAAATTCGAAAACCTATTTTCGGAACCCTAGTTGTCAACATTACTCTTAGTAACTTCTAGAAGCAGTTATTAGGGATCATTAAACCCAAAATCCTATGTCGTTGACATTATATTAAATCCTATACTAAAAAATATACAGAAAAATTGTGTAATGCCCCATTCCGCAGAGACATTACACTACATTCTAGACAGATCAGATTATTGGGATATAAGTTATGCTAGGTATCGAGATGCTTGAAGTGATGATGCAGTCTTCTTAACTTGGTCGGATAAAATATTTTATGAAGCGTGGTATGATTTTATGGTTATGTCGAGTAAGAAGATTGTGCATCGCGTCAGATCATCTCTTAAGAAATCGTAGGTGTGTGTGGGATCGAGGCACGCAGGCTATATTTGTATAAGTGAGTGGATCTGTCCCTTCTTCTCTACTCCTTCAGGCCTTAATAAACATGAACACTAATGTTACCCTATGTATGCCTTACTGATGCTGCATAGTTTACATAAAGTTAACGAATGCCTATGTTCAATGTTGTTGTAATCAATGAGATACATGAAAGATAACTACTAGCACTATCGATATTGTGTCGTGGTAAATGTAAGGCTTACATGAGAATAATTTAATACCCTGAAAGTTACCTTACATGCTTGTAACACTGAGAATAGAACACTTAATACATGTACAATTATTGCATCAGTGCTTAGGAACTACGAAAGAAATATAAAATGGACTGATAAGTCCAAAGGAAAGAAAGAGGAAAGTATGTTGGGCCCTGAGGGTCACCAGCCGGAATAAGAAATGAGTATGTTTATAGAACAAGAAAGATCGATGATGCGAATGCCTTACTTAAAATTTTTTACTGTGCAATTTATGCTTTAACTTTGTATTGCATCGATGTTGCATGATCATGGATAACTTGTGACAAAAGATTTTCTAAGTTTTCTCGAACGAAATACATCGAAAACTGGTATCGTTCGGCATAGGAGAAAACATTCGAACGTCCTTATAGGGATGAGTTATTGCAGAAAACTTTACCTTCTTCCCTCAATAGAACATATATTGCCCTTATTCCGAAAAATAAAATTCTACCATCCCTTCAGACTTTCATTCGATAGTCCTGTGCAATGTATTATATAAGATCATCGCTAAGATCTTAGTTATCAAACTAAGGCCCTTTTTCCAAAATAGGATATCTTCATTTCAAAACGCTTTTGTGCTTGGCCGTCAAATCTGCAACAATATCACTATTGGATAAGAAAACCTTCATTCCATCTGATCTTCTCGTCATTCTAACAGTTCATTTCCTCTCAAAGTCGACATGGCTAAGGAATACGATAGACTTAGCTGGGACATTATTAGCCAAGTTCTACTAGGTTTTGGTTTAACTGGCTATTGATCTCATGACCTTCTATTGCAGTGCATCATCACCACCTCTTTCAAAATACTATGAATGGTACCCCTTCCGCCATGTTCACCCCAAACCAAGGCATATGCCAAGGCTGCCCTCTGTCTCCGTACATCTTTATTATGTGCAGAGAGCTACGATCTCCAAACACATTACTATCATGGAAAAAGAATGGTCTCTACTCTGGCCTCCGTTTGTCTAAGAACTAGGGAATATCCTATTCATATCTCTTATTTGCAGATGACATTCAATTATTTGGTTCTTGCTCCATTAATAATATTCTCCAAGTTATAAACATCTTCGCTTCTTATGAATTATGGTCAGGTCAGCAAATTAGTTTTGACAAATATGCCGTTCTTCTTCTTCCCTCAACTATCGATGATCACATAAGGTAGATATTCATTGACATACTTAGTGTCAAAATCATAGCCGACACTGACAAATACCTTGGTCATAAACTTCTTCTACCCATAACCAGAGCCTCTACCCATTGCAATTTAATGGACATAGTACATCAGTGCTCTCTGGTTGGAAAGGCAAGTACTTATTTTATGCTGGTAGAACTAAACCCCTCAAATTGACTTTATCATCCCTACCTATCTATCATATGTCCTCGTACTTATTTCCTAAGAAAGTTACCAAGTCTCCATCTTCCATTTAAAGTAATTATTGGTGGGGAGGTGTAGAGGACATCAAGAAACTCTACTTCAGAGCAAGGAATACCTTCACCAAACCAAAGACCAAATGGACGTCTAGGTATCACAGATTCTGAGCTCACTAACTTAGCCCTGGTTACCAAAATGACTTGGAGATTTCTATCCAACCTAGATGCTGATTGGACCAAACTCCTCAAGATCAAATACCTCACCAATCAGAATGCAGAGATTTGGGCTAGCATGCTAAAATGCTACTGTCAAACCAACCAAATCTAGGATCTGGGCTAGCATGCTAAAATACAGAGATTTCTTGTCAGGCAATCACTACAAAAATTTACTGTTTTACCGACGAAATTATCTGTCACTAAAATGTAATTTTACGTCGCTATTTTTAAATAGAAACAAATTAGCGACAAAATTCTTCCGTCAGAAATATTAACATCGCTACGAATTTTTCGTCGCTAATCCGTCTCTCAAGCAACGGTTTAGCGACAGAATGAGCTACATAATTTCAGCAACGTATTAGTGACGTATAATTTTTGTCGCTAAACTTTCTGACTACTTACTGACATAATATCGATGAATTACGTATTCAGTGACAGATTAGCGACGGACCCTGATACATGTTTGGTACATTTGTGTCTTAGATATTTTAGTGACGGAAATATCCATCGCTATGTAGTCGCTGACCTGAGATTGTCCGTCGAAAATCCATCTCTGGCTAGAGATTTTTTAGATTTTCCGTCACTAGTGTGTCGCTAGTCCGTTGCTAAAGGTAATATTTTTCCCAGAAATTAATTTCTACGGAGCATATACCTATTATACATTCACCAATTTCCACACAAATAAATTCCACACAAGTAAATTCTACACAAACTATAATAATTCATACAAACATGTCCAAATGTTATATATACAATGAACTAATAAAGTAGAGTAATCCAAACATACCACAAACTCAAAAAATACAACGGTGGAGGCGGAGTTAGTATTATACAATTGAAGTCCAAAAATACGACGGTGTTATACAATTCCACAAAGTCAAATAAATATAATCAAGTCAAATAAATACAATTAAGTCAAAAAAATAGAACCAACTCAAAAAAAATCATAAACTAAAAAATCTATCAAGTAGACGGTGGAGGCGGAGGCGGCGGCGGCTGTCGGCTAGCCATGTACTGCGCCACAACCATAGCGATGATATTATGTAGACCATCGGAAGCAACAGCAGAGTCAAATGAGCTGGAGGACCCATTGATGCCGTCGGAGGAGCTGGAGGAGCCGTCGGAGGAGAAGGTGCTGGAGCATCATGCATGTCTATTAACTGTCGAACCAGCCCATGTAGCTTATGCATAGTCGTCGTGAGCTGCTCCAGAGACATCGCACTAGAAGGAACGCCGGAGCCGGGCATTGATGGAGATGTAGTAGCCGTCGGAGGAGCTCTGGAAAAAACCGATGGCTAGGATGCCAACGATCTGGTACCATACACGTGGCCGCCTTTCCCTCTCCCGACAGCTTGTACCCACCGATCATTTCTCTCAGTCGGTGTATTGCTCTCGGCGTCCCCTCTAACGTCTCATACGTCTCCTATATTTGTTTATATAAATAGATTTAGAGTTAAGGATTTTAGAGTTATATGTGTTATATTTGATTTTGGTTAGAGTATCATATTAGATACTAGATATCATATTATATAATTTAACCAAGGTTCAAAGTATCAAAATCGGAACCGGAATTGGTATCGAACCGTTCCTTAACTATAAACCTATATGATTCTTAGTATTTTTGAAATTAAATAAAAGAGTAATCACCCTTGTCGATTAATTTACATGCGATAGATAAGTTTTTCTCGTTTATATGCTTTTACAATCTTAATATAATCTAATATAACTTCATAAACCATTAGAATGGATAAAAAATCAACCTCGAAACTAAAAAATGTCATAGTTTGACGGTTTGGCCTAGAGTTGACATAGTTTGACTGTTTGACCTATAGTTGACCTAGTTTGACTGTTTTGACCTAGAAACCTAGAATCTAATTAAAATATAAAAATAAACTGATTAAATTGACAAAATTTTATAAAGACAACTTAGATTTGCTTTAGCGGCCCGCTCATCTACGAGATTATCATACTTCTTTCTTTTGTGGGTCCGCTGGAAAATTGCTGGAAAGTCGACGGTCTTGGGGTCTTCTCCGGCTCTGACGGCCGCGTTGCACTGTAAAAATTAAGCAATTAATAAATAAACAAATTAAATTAGAACTACAAAAAAATGATCTAGCGGAAAAATTTAATACTAACCATCCGTCAAAATGCTCAATGGTCGAAATAGATTCACCAGTATGGAGACCACCCTGAACACGGGCATCCCTCGCCTTCTCGCACTTGGCCTTGTAGGCCAGGGTGTCCATCTTCTTCTTCATCTGCTCCCAGTACTCCTCCTTCAGCTACTCCTTGCGATGATCCGGTCCAAGTAACGCCAACGCCTTCTGGTCACTGATCATATCTCTCAAGCTCTTGCTGGCGACGGTCTTGTAGCACTTTCGGATATCACTATCTCTATGATCCGGCCACATGTACAACCTTTGCAAATTAGAAAAATATTTTGTATCATTGTAATAATTTTTTTATATATTATTATAAATAAAATTTTTATACATATCCCGATCTTCTCCAGCCAAGCGAATCATCGATCGATCGGAATGTCACTAAAATTGATATAAGGGCCATCAAAGTAGCCCCGCATGATCTCCCTCAGATAATTTCCAGCCTTGAACGGGAAAAATCTGAAATAAGTAGACAATATATAATTAGAATAAAAAATATAAAATAAATGTGTGAATTAACAAATAAATGCTTATGTCGCTCTATCGGTCCACAGCTCGGGACGAGAGATATTGGCTGGCCGCTCTGGTAGAGTAGGGTGGTCTGCAAATATAGGACGGAGAACATATACTTTGTTTTCCACAAGAAGGCCTGGAAATGGATTTGCTCCTATAAGAGCAACTAGTGGAGTAGCCGGTGTAGTAGTGCCGGTAGTGGCTGGAGTAGAAGAAGGGGTAGCAGCTGATGGCAATACGATAGATGAAGTAGCTCCTCCTACTGAAGAATGTGTATATAACGGGAATAAACAATCTGCCGCATTTACGAATTCATCCTTAGGTCGTATGCGAGAATCTGGGTAGCCGACATAGTGTACGGAGGATGCTGAGAAGATGATCCTCCTTGAACCTGTCGTTGTCCTCGTCCCTCCATACTATAGGTAAATCTGTAGCAAATAAAAAAATAGTGTCATCAAATAGATAATCATGGTAATGCATGGTGTGGTAAAATAAGTAAATACTAGTGTGATGATAAAATAATTAAATAAATATCTAAGATAATGTATATGTATGTACGTACTAATCTTCTTCATCTTTCGAATTGTTATCGTCTTCCGAATCATTTTCTGAATCGTCTTCGTCTTCTACTTCTTAATTTTTTTTCCATGTCCTTTCTTGATTTGACATATTGTCTTTCATTTTTTCCTTGATATCCATCACCGTATTGAAGATGTTGTCGAATACATTCTTTTCGATATGCATGACATCAAGATTGTGCCTAATGAGATTGTCCTTCCAATAAGGTAAGTCCCAAAAGATATTCTGCATCGTCCAATTATGCTTACGCCTAAACCCTTCAATTTACGCATATAATTGGCCCATATGACTTAAGGCAACCCTTCTGACCATTAAGTACCCTTCATCTACAGTACCAAGACCGCCTTATGGAGTGACAAACTTTACCTAGGGCACTATGATACTACTTGTTGGGAGCGAGACAGAACCAAAGGGAGAGTTGTTCCATGAGATATGTGATTGGACTTGACCTATATGACCTAAAGAGCAACCCCTTGTTAAGTCCATGACCAATCTCATATAGCTATGTCTCATCCTCCATTGGACTTGACCTATATGACCTAAAGAGCAACCCCTTGTTAAGTCCATGACCAATCTCATATAGCTATGTCTCATTCTCCCCTTTCTATTTGGTATGGAACTAAACTCTTTATACAACTCTCTTTTATATTGTGAACGAACTTGCAAACCTTAAGCATTCAACAGGACGCAAGATATGAGCACTCAACCAAAAGCAAGATACAAAGCAATACTCATATTATTTGAAAACATACCAATTGCAGTGATGATCAATTGCAACTATGCAAATATAATGAACTTTCACTTTTTCCATGAAGTTTCTCTACTATTCTAAATAAACAAGATTTCACCATGAAAAATAGTAGGTTTTATCCTCTCTATGTACACTTGAATATGATTCTCATTGAGCAATAGCTGACAAAGGAATTAAATGTACAATATACATTCTCGGCTGCGAGAGTTCCAGAAAATAAATTTTATTTTTTATGTTCTTGCTTAAATATGTAATGTAAATTTGGAACTTTACATAAATAACTATTAATGTGTCCATTTTTCTCTTTTCCTGAGAAAATGGAGGGATATTTCATTTTCAGGTTTTTCTTTCACCTATTTACAGTCCGGTATTAATTCTTTTGTACTTCTCCCTGTTGCATATGCATTTTATTTTCACCCACTTTTAATGTTCTGAACTGTGCGTGAGAGTTTGTATATCATCTTAACTACATTCGGCTAGGAAAAGTATGTGTGGTGCTGTTTGTCACCCATTTGGGTGGGCAAAATGATCAGGTGGATACTTTTCTATGTAGATGATCTGAGTTACAGTCAGACGATCACGAACTGGAGCAACCAAAATAATTCGCTTACACATGTTATCCGCACCAAGATTTTAGTTAAAAGAGCTTATAGATCTAGGTATAAGCCTAAAAAAAACTTGGATTAAGCGAATAAGGAAGAATATGGTTTTTTTTTAAATGTTATAGAGGACGTTCTTAGATGTGGCTCGTGTTCATTCGAAGTGCTACGAGTGCCAACCAAGGACTCAATGAAGCTCGCGTGTGGAAGCCAGTAATAAAACAACAAGTATCATATTGGCGACATACCGGCGAAATACAACCGGGATACATAAAATTGGCCAAAATGCCTATTAGATTTTGGGACATTTTTAGTCTAACAAATGGCATACCGGTGGTGCACCGTCGGGTCAGAATCAGCTCATTTTTATGATCGGATCAGATTTAAAGTTTAGGTTTTGACAGTCCAGACCGCTCAAAGGCCTAGGTTAAGTTTTGGTAGATACTTAATGCCTCCACAAGTCCACTTTGTAAGAATAAGTATTTAAGGCCATTGATTTCTAAGAGTCATGTTTACTAGGGATTTGCTAGAGAGCAATTAAATGAGTCTTTTTGAAAGAGGTTAAAGGAGAGCTCGTTGAAGATCTCGCTAAAGGATAGAGTTTCGTTTGTGGTGTGAGTGGTAACTCTTTATAAGATTTTCTCATTTATTCAATAATTTTTTCTCTCATTCTCATGTGGAGTAGATTGCCCTTGACCGAACCACGTCAATCATGTGTGCTTTGTGTTTATTATTCAGTTATTATTATGTTTGGTTATTATTGTCATTATAAGAGTATTGTCGTATTCTCGCTTTCACGTGTTACACAACAATTAGTATCAGAGCCAAGTGAACCATAAGAATTTCAGACTCCTAGATTCGAGTCAACGGTAGGTGACAACATTGATCATCTTCCTATATTTCTAGATCGTGTTTCTTGAAATCATTTTGTTCATTAAGGTCAGAGGAATTTTTAGAATTTTGTGATGACACATAACAAAGTAAATAGCACAAAATTTGAAGTAAAAATAATTAATGGAAAATCTCTTTGTGGTAGAGAAGGGTTAAGGTTGAACTTGTCAAAGATTGACTCTTTAAGATTGTCGCAGGGAAGATTAAAAGACGTTCAGATATGACGAAAGATTCATGGAAAGACAGATAAGAGGGCACAATTGAACATTGTTTGATGAATGTGGTCATGTACAATATCATGGAAGAAACTTCTGCAACCTCTTGGTGGATACCTTATATTTCTACGACTTCACACTAATGATAGTCGGGAACTGTATACAAAATAAAATTAGGACAAATGCACTAATTTATGTAACAATAAAGTTAGGATTTATCATCAAGACTAATAAACATCCAGAACACAAAATTTTGTTATCTACAAATGAGTGAAAACATATTGTGCTTTGCCTGAGTATTTTCAGTGATTTCAAGAATAAACTTGTTTAACACTACTGTACAACTCAAACTTCCATATAGCCATATAAAAAAGGGTAGTGTTAACAAAATTTTCTAGTGTCCAGTGTCTCGTGTCTACGTGTGTAGCACCCTAAATCATGTATGTTTAATAATTAACCAAAATACGAATGAGGGTTATGTTAGAGCTTAACTTCGACGGAGGAGGAGTAGGGGATTTGACGAAGCGTGGGCCGGAGAGGGGCGAGGAGGGCACAGAGACGGGGGTAGAGGAGAGGGGGGCTGGAGGGGGGGGGGGTGCAGTTCGAGGAGGGGGTGGAGGCGGACCGAGGGGGGCAGAGAGGGGCGGTTCGAGGAGGGGGTCGAGGAGGGGGGGGGGGTTCGAGGAGGGGGCGGAGGCGGACGGAGGAGGGCAGAGAGGGGGTGGGGTTCGAGGAGGGGATCGAGGAGCCGGAGGGGTCGTTGGAGCCGGAGGGGAGGAGGTGTCGAGAAAAGAGGGAGAGAGAGTATCGAGATCGAGAGAGAGAGAGAGGGAGAGAGAGAGAGAGAGTGAGAGATTGAGAATGAGTGGAAATGAAAAGCGTTCTGGAATTTTAAGTTTTCGCAGCGACGAATATTTCCGTCGCTATTTTGTTACTAACGTAATAGCGACGGCTAGTTGACAGAAAAAAATATAATTTGTTTACATAAATAAATTAATCGTAATTTCGTCGAAAGTTCGTCGCTGACTCAGCGACGGATTATTTTTCGTCGCTGAGATCCGTCGCTATTTAACAGTATTTTTGTAGTGAATGTGTATTGGTCAGTGGGTAATGGCAAGAGCATTAACATTTGGAAGGACCCATGGGTGGTTAATAGACCTGCCTTCAAGGTCATTGGCAATCCAGATGCATTCCTTCAGTTTCAGATGGTTTCTGATTTTATACATCAACCTGCGCATAGGTGGAATGAGGAGCTCATCACTTGCATCTTCCCTCCAGAAGAGAGTGCTGCCATTCTCTTACTACCTATATCCTCATCTACTACATCTGACAAACTTGTTTGGATGCGCACAAACAATGGAGTTTTGAACACAAATCAGTATATAAGCGACTACAGATACTAAATATGGAGAGTGAACAACATATGTCCTCGTGTTATCATCTTCATATGGAGGGTGCTTACAAAATCCCTGGCATCCGGAGAGAACATCCATAAGCGACTACAGATACTAATCAAATATGCCAACTCGGTCAGGTACATTCTAAATCTTTGAATCACCTATTTCTCCATTGTTCTATTACAAGTCAAGCTTGGAAGGAAATGCAAACCGTTCATCAATAAATCGATCAACACACCACCATACAACAATTGCTACAAAATCTCTTATACATTGGCCAACCCAACAGCATCACAGCCATCTTATACATATTATGGGAGATTTGGAAAGCCAGGAATGCACACATCTTAAAAAAAAAAAAAAAAAAAAAAAAAACTTCTGCCCAGTCAGTTATCAGAAATGCATCGAGACTTCAAGCTTCATATGACCTCTCCACGAAGATTCAAGCCACATGTGAAGTCGAGCAACCTGTAAGATGAGAGAAGTATTTGATTCTTGGAATGAATAATTTGTGTTATGTTCAACCTCAACTTGGCCTTTAAATAGCCATTTACAACTCTAATTGAATGGATAAAAGTAGCACCATCTAACCATATTCTAACTAACAAATCAAAACAAATTAACCGCATAGAACAAACAAAATTCCTAAAGACTAGGGATTTGTTGAAATCCAAATAACAACCGCTTCAACCTCCTCAACAAGATTAACTCTAACAATTCACCCCCTAAGCCTGTTGCATGAGATTCACCTCTATGACGCCGAGCTTTTGTCTCATCTCAATGAACTTGACTCACCCGAGCGCCTTGGTAAGAATGTCTGCGAGCTGCTCTTCAGTGTTGATGTACTCAACCTCAACCTTCCCTCTCTCGACACACTCCCGAATGAAATGATACCTTGTATCAATATGTTTGCTTCAGTCATGGAAGACGGGATTCTTGCTGAGGGAGATGGCGGACTTGTTGTCTACCTTGAGCATGACGCTGCCGGCCTCCTTGTTCTTTAAGTCACCAAGGAGTTTTGCAAGCCAAATGCCTTGGCATGCCGCCGTTGTCGCGGTAATGTACTCGGCTTCGCAGGATGACAATGCCACGACCTTCTGCTTCTGAGATTGCCAGCTAATGAGGCTACGACCGAGAAAAAATAACACGCCAGTGGTGCTCTTGCGGGTGTCGATGTCACCTGCCATGTCATTGTCGTTGTAGCCGATCAGTCGTGGTTCCTCCACCTTCTTTGCGTAGAGACAACCAAAGTGACGTGTGCCGGCGACGTAGCGAAGGATGCACTTGACGGCAGCAAGGTGTTCGGTGGTCAGGTTCTCCATGAACCGACTCACGTAGACCACCGCGTACGAGATGTCTGGGCGCGTGTGCACCAAGTACCGGAGGCTTCCGACGATGCTCCTGTAGGATGTGGCGTCAGTCTGAGGGGCTGAGCTCACCTTGCTTAGCTTGAACCTCGGTTCCATGGGGATGTGGCACGGGTTACAATCCACCATGCCACTCTTCTCCAAGATTTTGAGCGCATATGCCTCCTGACTGAGGGTGATGAAGCCATTGGACTACTGCACCTTGATGCCGAGGTAGAAAGTGAGCAATCCCAAGTCACTCATTTTGAACAAGGCCTTCATCTCCTCCTTGAACTTGACAAAATCTTGTGGGTCCGTTCCGGTGATGATGAGATCGTCTACGTACACACCCACAAGTAGGCGAGTTGGACCTTTGCCGCGTGTATACACAACGTACTCCTGTGCACTCCGATGGAAACCAAGTGACAGTAGGCAACTGTCAAGCTTGGTGTTCCAAGCCCTCGGTGCTTGTCGTAGCCCGTACAGTGCCTTGTCAAGTTTCAGCACTTTGTGCTCCTGTCCTTCGATAACAAAGCCGGAAGGTTGGGCGACGTACACCTCCTCCTTGAGGTCGCCGTTGAGAAACGCCGTCTTCACGTCCATGGGGTGCACCGCCCACCCCTCATGCGCGACGAGTGTGATAAACAAACGAACGGACTCGAGGCGAGCAACTAGCGCGAACACTTCCTCGAAGTCCACTCCTTGCCTTTGCACATAGCCTTTTGCCACGAGTCGCGCCTTGTGCTTGAGGATGGCGCCGTGCTCGTCCTTCTTGAGCTTGTAGACCCACCACAAACCGATTGGACAGTGGTCGGGTGGGAGGTCTATCAGGTGCCATGTACGGTTCTCCTTAATGGAGCTCATCTCCTCGAGCATCGCTTGGCGCCAACATCAGTGTTTCTCAGCTTCAAAGAAAGTGCAGGTTCCTCATCAACCATGAGGAGCAGCTCGTCGACATCGAGCTCGCAGACGATGGTCGTGTCAAGCAAGCTCGCCAAGGTCCTGTACCTGCACGGTCCATCGTCATCGGTGTCGAGCATGGCCGAGGCGTTGGTGGGTGGCGAGACAAATTCTACTCCACGTTGTACCACCGAGTCAGAGGTTTCTGCCCTGGATGTCGGCGTCAACGGCCCTGGACTGGGTGCCACTGGTGTTGATGGATCACCACCCCCGTGCACCGGCGTGCCTGCGTGTTCAATATATGGTATAGTATACTCAACAGTAAATGTCTCACCTACATTGTCTTGCACGCCCCAGTCCCACTTGGCTTCATCTTCGAAGACAACGTCGCGTGTGATGTACACGCGCTTGCCGGCTGGGTCGTATACCCGGTATGCCTTGGTGCCGAGCTCGTAGCCGATGAAGACCATCTGCTTGCTGCGATCTTCTAGCTTCTGTAAGTTCGACTTGACCACCTTGACGTGTGCGACACAGCCGAAGGTGTGGAGGAAGTGCACGCTTGGCTTGTGTCCGTGCCATGCCTCATATGGCATCTTGTCGTTGATGCACCATGTCAACAAGCGATTGAGGATGTAGACAGCCGTCGTGACCGCCTCGCCCCAGAACTTTTCGGGCATATCCTTTGCCTTCAGAAGACTACGCGCCATCGCAATGACCGTCTGGTTTCGGCGCTCGATGACGACGTTCTACTGTGGTGAGTACCGTGCTGTGAGTTGTCGTTTGATGCCGAGGCCCGCGCAATACTCGCCAAATGCTACATATATGAACTCGCCCCCACGATCAGTACATAGCGTGCGCAGTTTACGCCCTGTCTCCACCTCGATATGGGCTTGAAAGTATTTTATGGCTGTCGGTGCTTCATCCTTCGAACCCAGTAGCGTCAACCACATATAGCGGCTAAAATCGTCGATGAGGAGCAAGAAGTAGCGCTTACCACCAGGTGTCACCGGTGTGATCGGCCCACAGATATCACCCTGAATGAGATCTAGCATGTTGTCAGCACGGTACTTGGTCTCCTACAGAAATGGCGTACGGCACTGCTTCCCGGCAAGACAACTATCATAGATTTGATTGATGTGTTCAATATGTGGTAGCCCGTGCACCATGTTGCGGCGAGCTAACTTCCTAAGTGCTTCAAAGTTGAGGTGGCCAAACCGTGCATGCCACCGCCATGCATCGTCATTGAGTCGTGCTGTTAAACACACTGGTTGTACAATATCAAGAGATAGAATGTACAGTCAGTTTTGGGCATGTTTTACCTTGGCGAGGAGGCATTGTTGATGATCTCGAATCAAGAGCACGCTGTCTTCGATCAAGACTTGGCAGCCGTTCTCATCGAGCTGCCCAAGGCTCCTGATATTGCTTCGTAGCTTCGGGATGAAGTAGATGCTAGTGAGGGTGCGGTGCTCGTCGTTCTAGCACATAAACATCACCATGCCATGCCCTCGGATGTCAACGACGGATCCATCCCCAAACTTGATGGAGCCCGTGACTCTGGTATCCAGCTCAGCGAAGACATCCTTGCAGCCCGTCATGTGGTTGCTGGAGCCGGTGTCGAGGTACAATGCTTCCGCTATTGTCGACTCAGTGAACTTGTTACCAAATTGCCTATGCGTTTATAATTCTGCTGCACTCGGACAATCTATGCGACTATGTGGTTTAGACCTCTTACCGCCAGCCAATGAACCACGTCCTTGCATGGGCGCAGCTCACGCTCGTGCGACATCACGCCCAGATGAGCCAAAATGATCGTCCCGCGGGAGCGCTGGCGAGGTAATTCTTGCCTAGCGTGGACGGCCGATTAGCCTGCGGGAGATCGGAGCGTGACAGATTGGTATCACAGCTTGGATATACGCCTTTAGACTTTGTTTCGATTATCTCAGTTTCGAAAGCTCGTTCATGGGTTATGTGCACACTCTCTCTCAATATCCCAATAGAATATTCCAACAATGAGTCTAAATACTTTCGAAAAATGCATGTGAATAATGTTATTGCTTGTACAAAGTCGTGATGCTAAGGCCTTTGTGCCAACCTGTGCTATGCCCTTCGGGATTAAACTCGTGCTAGAATCATGACTTATATGCAAAACCGAAATGCCTATACATGTTTGCCCAACTGGTTAGTGCAAAATCGAATATTGTCCCGAACGGTTCGCTTTGCACACAGCCTTTCGGCTAAGTTGTGATGAGTATCGCGCCAAGACCCTTTTGGTGCGAGCTAGTTTCAAACGGGATTAGGTTATTGTTCAGGAATAAGACAAGTCAGACTTAGAATAATAACCGATAGAAATATTTTGGATTTATCGCTTAGGCGAATATTGAGAATCGTGTTTGGATTTTGGAAAATAGCTCGAACGATATTTTGTGTCGGAAGATACAAATCGATTGAGGATTTGATTGGATGACTCAATTTCGAGTGGTGTATGAATCATTTAGAAATATCCAAACAAATTCATAGGTCTCGTGCGATAGTCAGATCGAACAATTAAAGAATAACTCTAATAAATGATAAGACTCATATCGAATCAGGATTTGTGGAAATGGAAATCAATATCTTGGTTAAGGGAAAACTTATTGAAACTTGGAGGATCGTACAAATGATTTTGAATTGAAACAAACGAATCGAACTTGAATATAACATCGCTCGAATAGAAGTTAGCCGAAAATGAATATTGTGTTTCAAGAAAAGAGATGAACAGTAATGGATTTGGCTTAGAGTTCGGGAGAACAATCTTGAAATCAAGTTCAAAATGATAACCTTCGAAATCAGTCCCAGCGAGAAAGATTATCCTGCGGGAGCGCCGGCGTGGTGATTTCACGTACGGCGGGGATGATCGAACTCACGAGAATATTTTTGGTGATTATTCCAAACGAACTCGATGAATGGAACGTATCAAAAATGGAATAGACTTGGGCTTGAATAATTTAAACTTAGTTCTTGAGGAAAACTATAATTAGACTATGGAATTACCGAACGGTAACATTGAAGTTGGATAATTTATGCTAGACGAATTATAATCACTGCATGAACGGATATAACTTGGATAGAGAAAGGGGAAATATTAAGGTGTCTCGATCGTGCCAAAGATAACCACAATATTCAAACGTTCTTGTCTTGTGCGAGAAAAATTCTATGCCCGTACATGCGTCATGCCCAGATTAGGACGATTATCCAGTGGAAGCGTTGACGTAGTATCTCATGTCCAATGTAAATCCCCTCACCCAAAATAGATATTTTGTGTGTATTTTATATTCTTATATTTATTATAGATTATTTTAACTATTGAATTACTTTAGAGTATTCTCTTAGTTAATTAGAAAATAAATTTTTTAATATATTTACTTATATAAATATTTATTTAGAATCATTTTTAGGCTATTTTAGATTTTTGAAGATTTTTGGAGATTTTTCAAGAATTTTTAAGTAATTAAAACATAGGGAACGTAAATTTTTAGGACTTTCATGATTTACTATGAGACCATACTTGCATATTGTTCCTACCAAATATTTATTTTAGGTTAAAATATTTAATTATATTTTTCTGTAATTTATTTAGAATTTTAAGAAATTTATTTAGATTTTTAAAATTATTTAGGATTTATTTGGATATATATAGTCTTAATATTAGATAGATGCTAATTTAGTGTTAATAGATATTAATAAGATTATATATAAATTATTTGTATTATTTTTAATTCTATTTAAGATTATAAATTATTGAGATGAAATCAATCTCTATTTTAAATTAATTCAAATCCTGAGCCTAATAGGAAAGCAACTTCATACATATCATATTCTTATTTAAACTGATCATAATCATATCCAAATTAGTCAATCCTAGTCGTGTTCAATTAAGTAGTCTCAACCATTATAAATACATATTAAACTTATGAAATAAACTCATCCTTCATACTTTTTTCCCAAATTCTCCTCTTTTTCGTTCAAAAAGAGTCAAAATTCGTCATAAATTCAGCCTCATTTTCTAGTAGTTATGACGATTTAAAAAGACGATATCTCCTAGCTACGGACTCCAAAAGTGCTCCAGTTTTTTTTGTTAAAACTATATCAAGGTTAGTTTTCTGAATATATAAATTATTTTAATAATTTATGAACCTAATTTTCCAAAAAATTCTAAAAGTGCCCGCTGTCCAAAATCAGACGCATTTTCGTATTTTTGAGATTTTCGGAGATCCCGAATTCAAAATTATGAACCGTTTGAAGTTTCGAAAAGTTGAAATGATGAACTTACATAAAATAATATTTCCAAAATTTAACATGTAAGTTTAGTTTACTGTAAAATTTGTGCAACGTAGCGGTAAATAGAAAACCACCAAAAATTGTCATCTATGCGCCCTTGTGGACATAACTCTTTACCGACTTGTGATTTTATGAAACCGTCGATTCCGGTGTTTATGTAGCACTGAAATATATAGAATTCTACACAAAAATCAAGGATTTGAGTCTGTTGACTTTTTGGTCAGCTGATTGCCTCGATTTGCGTGCCACGGATCACAAATCCGTAAAGTTGACTTTCTTTGGACCAAAATTAGAGTTTAACAATAAAATTAGATTATAATAAGATTAAAATACTATTTTAGGTTATTTTATTCAAAGTTAAAATAGATTAAAATGACAAAAACTATTCACCCACTTTTGTAACCTAACTTGTTTAATTTATGTGACGGGAAGATCGGACGACGCCTTGAGTTGGGACTTCATCCCTTTTCAGACCAGGCAAGATACCTTGCCCAATTGCCTATAGTACTTTGCATGCTTATTATATTATATATATTCATTGCATGTGTGTTTTCTTTTCATCATAATTATATACTATATATATGTTGACACACACCTGACATAGTATCATAGGAGGGGAGGACAATCAGTAGGCGTATGGGCTATAACCACTCTGGTAAACCATAGTAACTAGCACACACTATGGTAGTCGTGTGTGATGGTCGCTACCCTCGCGGTATGTCGACTGATGGTGTCACGATGGTCGTTACCCTCGCGGTATGACGGCTGATGATGTCCCTGACGTGTGTGTGAGTTATGAGATTAGATAGAGTAGTATACCTATACCCATACGTTAAAAGGTTGTCCTCATTATACATTCATATAGATTGTCTAGTACAGCGTACTTATATATTTTTTGTCTATTATGCATGTTTACTATATTCAATTGGCATGCTTCTATGTATCTTGTTACGTCCCTCTGAGGACCTGGTCCCTTTCCAGGTGTAGACGATCTTGACTATTCGTAGGAGCACGGATCAGGACTTGCTACTTATCTCTTTCGAGGAGGTCTTCTCTTCTAGTCTCATTGTTCATTAGATTTTCTTATGTGGTTTCTCTTATATTCTAGTTTGGCAGTGGATTTGTTTCCACCGAACTATCATTCTTTGATACTTCATATTGAGATTCAGTTATATAGTAGATTGGTTATTTATTTCTTTTTTGATTCTGTGGATGAGATTTAGTTATGCCCTGTGACTTGTGACAATACATATATACCATATGTGAGTTAATATTCATATTACAGCGTACGTGTGTATTATGGTATCCATATATTGGAGTTGACATATACATAAGACTAGCATGCTTACGTATTCCTAGTCCTACGTATTTTGGGACTGGGGCATAACATGTTTTTGTGGTGGCCCATGCAGGTCGAGAGCATATTGTCTCGGTTACGTTACTGTACCGAACAAGCCTGCGAATAGGATTAGAATATAGGATCTCATCCACTTATGTAATCACCTTCCTTGATTTTATTTCATATTCTTATTTGATTGCTTGTATTGCATGTTGCATGATCCTTTCACAACGTCAATCTCATCTTTTCTTTTGTTCTTGATAGGGGTTAAGAAGGTAACTTCTACTAGGTATATACACTCTATTGTTCAATAACACTATTAGTTCAATCCTTGTAAGTTGGGTAGTATGTCTCATAACCTAGTATCACATAGTCCTTTTGACCCATTAATGTAGTATAATTGAATGACACCAACTATATGCTAGCATAAGACAATAGTGTTTATCCAGACTGTAGAACTTAGAGGCACATACCCCCATTTGGTTGACTTTAGACTTAGACAAGAAGTTAGTATGGCCACTGTAGAGGCACAACACCGGTCTTCTTGTTGAACTTAAATTATTTTGTACCTTCCTTCATCATAATCCAACGTACTTATATTTTCTGGACTACCTCCGCTTATGCTGCTATTTTATAGCCTAGTTTTGCAAGCTTATTATTTTATCGAGCTTGTTCATGACATATATATTACTGGGTGCACACACTAATACAATTGTCTCTTTAGAATCAATATATTATGGTTTGATCAACCTTAGTGCGCTTGGTTCGCTCTTCGCATGACTACCTTAAGTGGATTAAGATATATAGTTGAATCAACTTGTTAGATGAATATACTTCCCCTCTAGACAAGTCAGAGCATATCATATCAGGTACATAACTGTTCTGATATGAGCATGCGAATAGGAATTTACGAAAATAAGATTTTAATCCACAACTGCTTGACAACTCCCTTTTGAATTCTTTAAACGCCTTGAACCCCGTACTTGTATTCTATCACCTCCTCCTTGAACTCTTTATTGTTGTTTTTCTGTCTTTTCCTATTTTGGAAAGACGAAATCTTGTGCTTGGTATAAGTTTGATACACGGAGAGTACTAGGTATATCCCATAGGCCAATCAGATTACTTGGTGACTACCTTTTATAATTAAGGGCACATCACATGTGAGATATTTTGTGTGTTAAAAACTTTTGAGGATTGAATAACACGATTAAATGATTGAGGAAGCCTTTCTTAAATATATAGCCTTATGTGATAGATGGATAAATTTTAAGTTAGGTAGGAGTTGTATTGTCAACTTGAGGTGAATTCTTTTAGATTGTGATCAAGTAAGATTAGATTAGAGGATATAAGTCATTTTAATTTTGAATTTTTTTTTTTTGAAGAATGATTAAAGATGATGAGGATTCAAGGAATCTTGAAATCTTGATATTGTGGACCAAATATTTATAATTTGAGCACATGATTTAAATTTTGAATATTGAAGGTTAAATCATCGATTTAAATTTTGAGGATAAATATAACATTTTAGACTTGAACAATGGGTGAATTAGATTTAAAATTTTATAATTTGATGATTTGAATTAAAGGTTAAATTTTGATTGTTGGATCATCTATTTGAAATGTTGATAATAGAAATTGAATTTTAAATTTGAAGAGTACAAAATTCTTAAGTTGAAATATAGGAATAAGATTTGATTATAATTGTTTAAAATCTATAGAAGATTATGATAGTTGAAAATTATGATATAAAATTTAATGTGGGTTATTTAAATCTTGAAGATGTCATATAGATTTGAATTAAATTTTGATGTTGATTAATTATTTAAAAATCTAGAAGAGATTATGATAGGTTAAATTTTAATTTAAACAGTGGTTATTTTAATTTTGAAGAGATTGTGACGGATTTGAATAGATTTTGTCATTTAAATTTTTAAGAAGATTGCGGTTGGCTTGCCTTAGATACGAATATGAAAGATTTAACAAATAATTCCTTATTTTTGTAAGTTGGCTAGATTGTAAATTCTCTCACCCAAAATAGATATTTTATGTATATTTTATATTATTATATTTATTATAGATTATTTTAAATATTGAATTACTTTAGAGTATTCTCTTAGTTAATTAGAAAATAATTTTTTTAGTATATTTACTTATGTAAATATTTATTTAAATTATTTTTAAGCTATTTTAGATTTTTTGTGATTTTTCTAGAATTTTTAGGCAATTAAAACATAGGGAACGTAAATGTTTAGGACTTTCATGATTTACTATGAGACCATACTTGCATATTGTTCCTACCAAATATTTATTTTAATTTAAATTATTTAATTATATTTTTTGTAATTTATTTAAAATTTTAAGAAATTTATTTAGATTTTTGAAATTATTTAGGATTTATTTGGATATATATAGTCTTAATATTAGATAGATGCTAATTTAGTGTTAATAGATATATTAATAAGATTATATATAAATTATTTGTGTTATCTTTAATTCTATTTAAGATTATAAATTATTGAGATAAACTCAAAATCTATTTTGAATTAATTCAAATCCTGAGCCTAACAGGAAAGCAACTTCATGCATATCATATTCTTATTTAAACTGATCCTAATCATATCAAAATTAGCCAATCCTAGTCGTATTCAATTAAGTAGTCTCAACCATTATAAATACCTATAAGACTTATGAAATAAACTCATCCTTCATACTTTTTCCCCAGATTCTCCTCTTTTTCGTCCAAAAAGAGTCAAAATTCGTCAGAAATTCAACCTCATTTTCTAGTAGTTATGACGACTTAAAAAGATGATATCTCCTAGCTACGGACTCCAAACGCGCTCCAGTTTTTTTGTTAGAACTATATCAAGGATAGTTTTCTGAATATATAAATTATTTTAATAATTTATGAATCTATTTTTCCAAAAAATTCTAAAAGTGCCAGCTGTCCCTAATCAGACGTATTTTCGTATTTTCGAGATTTTCGGAGATCCCGAATTCGGAATTACGATCCGTTTGAAGTTTCAAAAATTGACATGATGAAATTACATAAAATAATATTTCTATAATTTAACATGTAAGTTTAGTTTACTATAAAATTTGTGCAATGTAGAGGTAAATAGAAAACCACCAAAAATTGTCATCTGTACGCCCTTGTGGACATAACTCTTTACCGACTTATAATTTTATGAAACCGTCATTTATGGTGTTAATGTAGCACTAAAATCTATAGAATTCTACACATAAATCAAGGATTTATGTCGGTTAACTTTTTGGTCAGCTGATTGCCTCGATTTACGTGCCACGGATCACAAATCCGTAAAGTTGACTTTTTTTGGACCAAAATTAGAGTTTAACAATAAAATTAGATTATAATAAGATTAAAATACTATTTTAGGTTATTTTATTCAGGGTTAAAATATATTAAAATGACAAAAACTATTCACCCACTTTTGTAACCTAACTTGTTTAATTTATGTGACGGGAAGATCGGACGACGCCTTGAGTTGCGACTTCATCCCTTTTCAGACCAGGCAAGATACCTTGTCGAATTGCTTATAGTGCTTTGCATGCTTATTATATTTTTATATATTCATTGTATGTGTGTTTTTTTTTGTCATAATTATATACTATATATATGTTGACATACACTTGACACATAGTATCATGGGAGGGGAGGACAATCAGTAGGCGTATGGGCTATAAC
Source organism: Iris macrosiphon (assembly GCA_036927795.1). Classification (NCBI taxonomy): domain Eukaryota; kingdom Viridiplantae; phylum Streptophyta; class Magnoliopsida; order Asparagales; family Iridaceae; genus Iris; species Iris macrosiphon. Next base: position 22,772,685 of record JAYESA010000012.1, read on the forward strand.
CACTCTGGTAAACCATAGTAACTAGCACGCACTATGGTAGTCGTGTCTGATGGTCGCTACCCTCGCGGTATGTCGGCTGATGGTGTCACGATGGTCGTTACCCTCGCAGTATGACGGCTGATGATGTCCCTGACGTGTGTTTGAGTTGTGAGATTAGATAGAGTAGCCTACCCATGCCCATACGTCAAAAAATTGTCCTCATTATGTATTCATATAGATTGTCTAGTACAACGTACTTATATATTTTTTGTCTATTATGCATGTTTTCTGTATTCAATTGGCATGCTTCTATGTATCTTGTTACGTCCCTCTGAGGACCTGGTCCCTTTCCAGGTGTAGACAATCTTGACTATTCGCAGGAGCACGGATCAGGACTTGCTACTTATCTCTTTCGAGGAGGTCTTCTCTTCGAGTCTCATTGTTCATTAGATGTTCTTATGTGGTTTCTCTTATATTCTAGTTTGGCAGTGGATTTGTTTCCACCCGACTATCATTCTTTGATACATCATATTGAGATTCAGTTATATAGTAGATTGGTTATTTATTTCTATTTTGATTATGTGGATAAGATTTAGTTATGCCCTGTGACTTATGACAATACATATATACCACATGTGAGTTAATATTCATATTACAGCGTACGTGTATATTATGGTATCCATATATTGGAGTTGTCATATACATACGGCTGGCATGCTTACATATTTCTAATCCTACGTATTTTGGGACTGGACGTGATATCCAACGAAGATGATCGAACTTGTGGAAGACCGGAGCGTGACAACTTATGGATCATCTTGACTTTCGGTTCGACACGATAAGACCAATTTGGAATGCAAGTGATCGAAAATATTTGATGGATAAGTTAGCCTAGAATCTGGAACAATTATGCTTGATAGTTTTGTGAACGGATACATGAATCAGGTTGGACGACTTGAAATTATAACTAAAAGTTTATAATTGAATCTTGGCTTGGTGGTCTAGATTTGGAATGGATAGGGATACTATCGAATATACTTGAGGAGATAGACTATGCAAATCATTAGGCTTGTCCTACAACTTGAATATTCTATGGATTTGACTGAACGAACTTGAACCCCCCGTGCAAACAAATGTGCTATTGAGAGTAAGAAAAATATGTGCTCAATTTTTAGTAATCTTAGTAAAATGAGCTTGGATAGAATACCTCGTGCAAATGAACAATGGTTTGACCCTAGGAATTGGGGCGAGCATCGTGTGACAAATTTGCATGATATATCGTGTGCTTGAACTTGTACCTATGACCTTGTGAGCTGACCTAGAAATTAGGCAGACGACCCTGTGGCGAGTGAACGAACCAGTATGACCGACTTTATCACTTTATTTGAACAAGCTATAGATCTGGGGCAGCAAGACTTAGGGTTAGACTTGGAAAGGTAAACTGTACTATGTTTGACCTGAACGTATGAACACTAGTCGGTAGATTAGATATGTCGTGCTTAACAGTAGTGCAAAATGCTTGAATCGAGTTGGAATGGAATTTGATTGACCTTATTGGAATTATCCTTGTGATTCATAAAACAAGAACCCTTGAGATTTTTCCAAGTAGCTTGTCCGATTTTACTATCTCTAAGTTTCGTTGAATGCATATATTTTGAGGGACGCCTTGAACATGTGCATGATCCAAGACTCAATGAGATTTGAAACTCGAGTGCTAAGACTTCGCTATCGCCTAGTTGGTTGACATGCATATGTTTGAGGGGCACTTCGAATATGTGCACGATCCAGACTCGCAGTATGCTGATCTTTTATGCTAGTGCAAGTGAATATCGACACGAACAAGTATAACGACTTGTATAAGTTTGTCTCAGCCTTAGATCGCTATCCAAGACAGATTAAAACGTACCCCGTGTTAAGAAACATGTCCTGCGCTAAGGCACAAATGAGACTGATTCAACATACACGCAATACGGCGTAAGGATTGAGTAGAAGATTGTGTTCATGGATTTAGTGGTACCGATTGCTACGCTTGGGTTAGATTCCATAATGCGATAGAATATCTTGCGTTCAGGAAGTCTCGAGGATGAGACTTTTTTTGAGTGGTGTATAATGTAACGACCCGTTCCGCTCAAGCGGACCGCCGATTCAAACGGCAAAAGTGCAACATCCTGACCCACTTTGCTTAGGCGAGAATACTCGTTTGAGGCAAAGGATATCCAGACTTGTCCCTTCAGGCGTTTGCTTAGGCTTTTAGAGGCTCGCTCGGAGTATCCCTCGACCGAGACGAATCATCGCTATGGTGGGTGGCTACGGTGAACTTGTCATTCCTTAGCCAGCATACTTAAAAATATAGAATGATACATGCTAGTTGCTAGGTGAATTACCCATTGCATGCTAATAAGAATACAACGCACCTAGCTAAGGGAATAATTCTAACTTGTATTGCTTGTGTTAGAACATGGAAATAAAAAAATTGCTTATAATCAGACCCCCGCATGCTACATTTGCCTTGTGCAACTAGACCCCGCTATGCCTCGAGTAGAACGATATACACATGCTCTTCGTAGTGCACTGCTTAACTTGTTATACTGCACGACCCTAGATCATGTCGCTCGGTAAGTCCCTTTACAGTTTTACTCCTCGGCTTACCTTCGAGCCCGAGACAACGTGAATGCTTACGTTTACACAAATGCATGCCTGCCTTCTTATATGTTAACTTGTAATATTGCCTTGCCTCAATACTTGCCACAATGAAACTTGTGCCTCAATCAAGTAACACTATCGTGTATCGTGCATGCATTCTAGTTAGCCAGGAGACTATCAAATAGATATTCTGTGCAATATGAACCTACAAGTATCCGGGACCGATAGGTCGCTAAGACAGTCCCTGCATCAGGGGAATGCATCAAGGCAAGTTGTTCATTGATCAAGAATACTATCAAGTTTATATCTGAATGATAATCATATCAAGTTTACCTCTGAATGAGAATCATGTCATGCAAGTCAAGAATCACAGCTTGTGGAGCAATCGCTCAGTTCAGAACAAGAATTATGGATTATCATATCAAGTTATGGATTTGGAAAGACCCAAGACCTGCATGTCGCGGACAACTTGACCAAGGTGATCTTCGGATCTCAGTTCCACGGGCAGTCTTCGGGGCACCGGGGCTGATCCGATCCGGATGGAACTCAAGCAGCCTTTCATGTTCAAGCATGGTGGCATCTCTAGTAAATGTCGTACCATCCTTGATTTAAAGGTTGATAGTCTCATGTTCTGGATGGGATGGCTCGCAGCGCCATATTGTACTTTAGCTGCTTACCATCCTCGTTCATAGACTATAACTCGTTCTTTATGGCTATGCTAGCGACCAAATTGTTCATATAGATAAGTCATCCTCGCTTAGCGGTAATTCGCGTGCGAGTTATTGCATCACATCGAAAGTACTGAAATACCTGAACGATCTTGAGAATAAGTAACTTGTATATATATATATGGAACACTTCAATAACTTCTGCAAACGTCTTGAAATAACTGTCACTCGTGCACCGAAACATAATCTCGCACTGAAACACTTATGTTTGCTTATTATATTGCCCCCTGAATGTTTATACATGCTCATGCTTAAATTAACTTGGTTTGCCTTATACAGGAAAGGACAATTGGTAAGTTGGTAAGTTTTGTCGTGTTTCCTCTTATATCGCATGGCGCACTGCCATACGAGATAGGCTATTCCATATTGTCATGAGACTGATCCTAAGGCAACTAGAAAGACAACATAATAGTCGGTGCATGGAACCTATATTACGTGTTTGGATTTGTCGAGCGGGCGAGTAGCCTCCCCACCAGTGCATTCATGTACTGATAATCCACCAGATTGTTTGTAGGGTGCGGGAGAACCTCGTTCGGTGGAGATGCCTCCTTCGTGCGTGCTAAGGCATGGAGTTCACTCTAGAGCCTTGCAGCATTGTGATCCGGAACTGAAGTACATATACAAGGCATAATGTTAAAATATTGCCTGTACATCATTCCACAAAATATAGCCACTTGGCACGCTTTTACTGTTTCAGAGAGAGAGGCTTGAGCGACTTGTAATATCGGCTATGCGCCGCCTGTAACACTTATTCAATATCAATAAAGAGTTTATGTTACTTCAACTTGTGTTATTCAATGCTTTCGCTATTGTCGACTCAGTGAACTTGTTACAAAATTGCCTATGCATTTATAATTTCGCTGAACTCGGACAATTTATGCGACTCTGTGGCTTAGACCTTTTACCACCAGCCAATAAACTACGGCCTTGCACGGGCGTGGCTCACGCTCGTGCGTCATCACGTCCAGATGGGCTGAAGCGATCGTCCCGCGGGAGCACTAACGCGGTAATTCTCGCCTAGCGTGGACGGCCGATTAGCCTGCGGGAGATCGGGGCATGACAAAATCCCCCAAGAACCCCCTCTCCCCCGAGACCCCCCTCGCCCCCGCGAATCCCCTCACTTGCCCGTCCCAGCATCGCTCTCGCCGATAGCTCCCTAGCCCCCCTCGTCGACCATCGCTCATCCTCCCCACCGGCGCTCCTCCTCCCCTCCGGTGGTCGCGGTCTCCCCACCGACGCTCCTCCTCCCCACTACTGGTGCTCCTCCCCTCTGGTCGACCCTTCCTCGGTCAACCCCTAGCTATCTCGGTAAACCCTAACCCTATCTCTCTCTCTCTTGTAGCACAAACACGTCACAACACATACACAGACACAGACACAAACACTGACCCTGCACGACACACACGCGCACACACACACATGCACACACTAACACGAACATGTTTAAGTTGGACACGGACACAGACACTGACACTGACACATACACTGATATATACACACTGACACACACACAAGCCCTATTTTAATTATATATATATATATATATATATATATATATATTCCTTTGAAAATTTCTAATATAGTGTGATTTAACTTCCTAGAATTATATGTTTATTTGTAAAAGAAAATAGAGATAGGGAATTCATATGTGTATGTGTATGTAAAAAAAAATTTATAGTATAGTATAATTTAGTCCCTATTTCTCATCCGATAATGTTGAGATAATATAGATAATCATGCGACTACAATTTATCTTTTAATATTTGTATCATAGGTCAAATAGAGTTGATTTGGAATTATAACACGTATTTAGTGACTATAGGAGATATATATGAAATTGGTGGGGTTGTGAAGAGGTAGTAGATATATATGAAATGTGAGTGTCAGGGGTCTTGGTATGAGAGTACTGATAGAGTATTAGTATGTGCTCCCATATCAAAAATAACCAAGGATAATATTATAGTATACACGGACACGGGAATGACTATTCAAAGTCGAGACACAACACAGTTTGGATTCTTCTAGAACTTGTATCCAACTTGGGTTAGAGCAGTGTCAAATCTATCCTTAACACAAGAGTTCGTGTTCGGGTGGTTGTGGCACGACATTGGTATATGTATCGCATAACAAGGTTTATGTTACAAGCTAGATAAATATAAGTTAAGTGGTAAATAGTTTCACATAGATAATACTTATTATAAAAGTAGAATAACTAGGATCCTGAGGAAGACAATGACCACATGACGATACCTATTTAATAGGGTTTGAAATTAGATTTGTCCACATGTCTACTAGTTTTCGGATAGTCACGAATTATAAAATATATACTCATGAACCACGATATGGATACTCACGCATCACAACTCGAATACTCACACATCAATAAGAGTTGTTAATTACTTTGATGAACATGTGTATCCATCTTTACATCCATTTAGATAATATACTTGAACGATGTCTATTTATATTTTCAGAAGTATTTAGAAATGGATCTGAATTTCTACCTGTGTCATCGTTTATGGATGTACAACCGTCATCCTGATAATATGTGCGGTGTGCTAGATGAATTCATACAGGGGGTGGAACAGTTCTTGCAGTTTGCCAAGGTGTTCCCTCAGTACATAGACGGCACCAAAATTAAGTATCCGTATGTGAGATGTAGCAACTTAAAATATCACTCAGAAGTGGCTGTGAGATATCATTTGTACTCTAGGGATTTCACGCTGAATTACTATTAGTGGACCTTATACGGAGAACTTGTGTCTTTTTATAGAAAATCTATTTCTATCCACCACACCGGGATGAGAAGATCGAGAAGCAGTTTTCTTTCGTCGCTGCCAAGCTGATTCGTGATGCGATCAAAGACCAAAAGGCTCGTGATCGCGATGGATCCTCGATCCACGGTTGGATCACGCCTGAGCAGTGGACTACGATGAAGGCGAGATTCAGTGAACCCAGGTATATGGAGAGGTCGGAGAAGGCAAAGACGGCTAGGTCGAAGGCAGGAAAGTGGTATGGTGGCTTGATTCCAATGACGAATCATTTTCGTCATTTGGTATGTATTCTATTGAATATATATTATTTTAATAAAATTATGATAAGATGTTTAATTTTAATAACAAATAATATTATTTTTAACAGGTACAGAGGGGTGAGGACGCCAACATGGTGACCGTCTTCCTGGCCAGCCATCGGAAGAACGAAAAGCTCATCGATGGGAAGGCCACGCAGACCTATGTACGTTACTTTACCTTGTGTTAGTTTTAATATAACTTTGAAAATATGCAAATAGATATCTATATAGTTAGTAATAAGTACCTTAGACGTTAGCAAAATAAGTACCTTAGACGTTAGCAACCAATTTTCTAAGATGAGTATCTTAGACTACGTGAGCAGGCGACTGCTAGTGCACCTCCAGGGGGAGAGGCTGGTACTTCCTCGCAGCCCTCTACAGCTCCATCGATGGAAGAGCTCTAGATGACCGTCGTTGGTGGTTTTCAGAGGGTACGTACTATGGTACGGGATCCTACGTCGCCTTTGTTGTGACACAATCATCCAGGGCCCTCTCTGGCAGTATTTATTTCTCGCAGCCTTCGCAGGCATCGGCACGAGCCCAGGAGAGCATTGACCGTCATATTGCTGACCTACGTCACGAGTTGCTATGGAGGATTACGGAATATCCCCAATCTCAGCCGCAGACCGACGATGCGACGATCATCGTACATTTTTATGTGCTCGAGCGTAGCCTATTAGAAATTAAGAAACTGAGCCAGACGACAGAGCACAACCTTACAGAGCTCAGGACTATGAGCCATATGACAGAGCACAGCTTGGCGACTCTGGCCGCGTTTTACTGAGAGCAGACATGCGGAGTTGGAGGGGTCGTATATGGTCATGAGCAACTCACTTGCGAGGATATATGCGACGCAGGATTTGTTGAGTCGGACGGTGGAGACGAAGACTTCGAAGATGGTATTTGCCATGGATTCATACAATGCTCGACTACTAGCATTGGAGCAAATACGTCCTCCTGGTCCGTCGACAACGACACCGACTCCATCGATTCCACTACCTCCTTTATCGGGACCGATGATGCTTTCTCATGAGCAGTATGACTTCCTCTTATCCCAGATGCGTGGCAGTGTTCCTCCTCCTCCCCCTGATCTGCAGTAGTTCTTATTCGAACTTTTTTAGTATACTGGTGTGTATTGGCCCATTCTTGGGTCTTTGATGTACTTATTTCATACTTTTTACTACATTATTTGAATGAGACGGATTTGACATTATTTTAGATTCATGTATTTATTTCTTGGGACTTTCCTGTGTGTTTCAATATTCTTGACGTGTTTGTGTATGTACTGGGGTTGAGTATTCCACTGAAGGGGTCGGCGAACCCAGAAAATTCAACGAAGGGTTGCTCCGGGCCTATTTATATAAACTGTGATTTTATAACTGCAGGCATACTTTTATTGGAAAATAAATTTAGAAATTGTATGTTTTTTTCTTGTTTTTTTAAAATTTAGCGACGTTCTGCGACGTTTACCGACGTGACAGTGCGTCGCTAAATTGTGTTAAAACTTCGCTAACTGGTATCAGGGACATCGCTAATTTGTGTCAAAATGTTGCTACACGTCGCTAAAAAAGTTAACATGGCAATTTCTGCCAGGTCAGCATTGGTGTAGCAAACGTCGATGATAATGTTGCTGATTTGGCAACGTTATGCGACAATATACAACATCGCTGATATACTGACGTCGCGTAGCAGAACGTCGCTAATTTGGTGACGTGTACGCATCGCAAATATACGTCTCTATAGCGACGAATAGCGAAAAAATTGTCAGCGACCATAGATTACGTGACAACTCCAAAACGTCGCTAATTTTGTCGGTAATATATTTTAGCGACATTTTTTTACCTATTAGCGACGCTTTTTGACGTCGCTAATATGTATGACATCGCTAATATGTATTATTTTGGTAGTGAGATCAACAAGCTCAACCCGCACAGCAACCTCATTCCGCACCGGATAAAGAGTTTGAATCAGAAATTTGGCATCATTTTAGCGAAGTTTACAATGAACATTATACGGAAAGAAGAGACTCGAATAAAGTTTTTGTTGAATGCTTGCATTGTAGAAAATGACTTAAATGACTATGGTACAATAAATCTACGTTGGCATCTGAAAATGTGTATGGATACCTAATTATCTTGTATTTTTTCTAAAAATATACCATTTTTAATATATTATTATTGTTAGATAAGTCATGCAACCTATGTTTGAGTTTCAGCTTTCAGTTTCTCTACAAACTTTATTCGCAGTATTACAAATAAATTTTGAAGGGAGGTTGAAAAGCTGAAACACAAATGTAGGTTGCATGACTTATCTAACAATAATAAAATACATTAAAAAATTATCTTATTTGTGATATTCTTATGTATTAGTAATATTAATACGAGTCATTAATAAAATTTTGCCTCAATTAAGTGTTTGTTTATTTATAATATGATAAGGGTGGTTTACATTTAATGTTTTTGGTTATGGAAAGGATCTCATTAGTTAAATCAAATCTTTATTCTATTATCTTATATATATATATATATATATATATATATATATATATATATATATATATATATATATATATATATATATATATAAATTATACTAAAAAATAACTTATATAAAAATCTATCGAAAAAAATAACTACACTAACAAAATATACTAACAAAAAGTATGTAAAAATTATAAAAAAAAACTACACTAATAAATAACTTATAGTATAAACAAATAACTACACTAAATAAATTATACTAACAAAAATTACATAAAAATTATAAAAAACTACACTAACAAATAACTTAGAATTTTCTACTTAAATTTATTTAACTTTTTATATATATAATATAACTTACATATAACATACAAAAAAAATATCATTTGTAAGTTTCAATTTCTTGACTAGTTAATGTTATAATAGATTTAAATTTCATAGGCATTAATAAACAAATTTCAATAATTTTTTTCTCAATTTTTTGCCTCAATTATGTGTTCTTGGCTAGTTAAATTAAATATGTTAATTTAACTTATATAATTTATACTAACAAATAACTTAAACTTTATTTAAGTATATATAAATTATACTAACAAAAGTATATATAAATTATAAAAAACTACACTAACAAATAACTTATAATTTTTTATTTAAATTTATTCGTATATTATATATATATATATATATATATATATATATATATATATATATATAAAATATTTCTTACATTATATTTAAATTTATTCACGTATTTTATACATTATTTTAAAAAAAAAATTGGGCCATTCTGGTCAGGGGTTCAGGCTGGGTCCACATTCTTGGGACCAGGTCGGGCGGCCCGAGTCCCTTCTTTTGACTGGTTGAGTCCGGTTCGAACTGAATCCAGAAAAATTCGATCAAATCGAACCGCAAGCCGGCCCGAACTGGACCAAAATACACCTTCATCAGCTTGTTTTGCTGCAAACACAAATAAACGTGAGAGTGACAAAAAAATCCTCAATGCCACTCTGACGCTGAAATTAGAGGTAAATATAAAAAAATAGCATAGTTTTTAGGATAAACCTAAGAGCGCGCATATCTCTAAGAGATTATCTTGGGCTATTTATAGCAAATTTTGCTATTTATCTTTCAAAAAATTTGGGTGAAGTTATCTTTCATTACATGACAGCTGACAGACAATTTTTAACCCAAATGGTTGATCACCCAATTTTTTTTAGTTAATATTAATGTTAATGTAAATATTAATGTTAATTTAATATTAATGTTAATTTTAATATTAAAATTAATTTAAAAATTAATGTTAATTTTAATGTTAATATTAGTTTTAATGATAATTTTAATTTTAATGTTAAAATTTATCATGTCAGCTGTCATATCGACTACCATGACATATACCATATAATGAAAGATGTCATCACCCACAAATTTTGGGTGACAAATATTATTTTTTATTTATAGCATGTAAAAAATTCTAAGCCTAAACCTTTATGCACCAAGTTAATCTTTTTTATGCACCAAGTTAATGTTTAACTTGTTTCGATCTATATGAATTGTAGAGATACCTTAAGCCCTTGGGTACCGGACTGTAAGATAGAAAATGTTTTGATTATAAGAGCATCCTCGGTAGGAGGTTTCAATGATACATTTTAACTTTAGTCAAATTTTATAGCAATTGAAGGCGGTTGTAAAAAAAAATTTATATTTAAAACTTACTAAAAAGCCAAGATACACTATATTTGGAGCATTCTTTTGGTCGTCTACATTAATTCTTGGATCCACCAAAAGTAATCGTTCTTTTCCAACAGGAAACAAAAAATAAAGAGTGAAAAGAGGGAGAAAAAAATCTTACAAAACAGAGAAAAAAATAAAGAGAAAAAAGAGAGAAAAAATGGAAGGTTAATTTAAAGTATTTATTTGGAGTATATTATTGTGTACAAATATCAAGATGACACTCTAAAAATAATAATTTATATAATGTTAAATAATTTAGAATATGTGTTTGGATTATTTCTACTGTAGAAGCTCTAATGTATTGTGCTTTGACTTTGTCCAGTGATTTTTTCGTGTAAAATTTCTTTGCATATTTGCGTCTTTTTTGTTGGTTGTTGTTTGGCAATGGAATCTACATATCGGTTTGTTGGTGTTGGAAAGAATTTTCAATCTATATGAAAAATAGTAGTGGACATAAAAATTTAAGAGAAGAGGATCAACCTTAAAATTAAAGTCCAAAAATAAAATTACGTAGGGGCAGGTGCATCTCATTGCTATTGGCAGTAGCATGTCTGATTTGACTTTAAACTTAAAATTTTGGGATTGGTAACTTTAACCTTTTTTCTACCAGTCAGAACTCTCTGTAACATCCTCTATCTCACAATGGATATACAAGATTATAAGGATCCTACAGAAATTTTTTTTTTTCAATTTGCCATTTCATCCTCCCTTCATAAGAAAGAAAACATAAGTGGTAAGGAACGGAATATTCGGAGCAAAAGATTCATAAAAATAGAAAGGGTTTGGAGAAGTTAAAAGTGATTTATTTTTATCGGTCCACGTGCTAACAAAGATCATAAATTTGTTTTCTACAAATCTATTATATAGATAATTTTCTGCTGAGAAAGTTGATACCATCAGGCACAATTCATGTCTAAGTTATTTATGTGTTAAAAATAATTAGATTTAGAATTAAATATTTGTTAAATTTAATATTAGAATATAGATACGTATAATATATATATATATATATATATATATATATATATATATATATATATATATATATATATATTCGTAGTTCTATAACTTTTTTTTACACCATCCATTAATAAAATTAATATTATTAATTTATTTTATGATATCAGAGTCTAGGAGGTTTCTAATCCTAGGACCATTTAGAAAAATCTATCCGCTTCATTATCTTCTCCGACCAAATTCTATGTCGTCGTCTCCAAGCATTACCGTCTCTAGAAAATAGTTGGCTCTGATCTTCGATCGAAGGTGTCATCCTATTTTATTTTATTTTCTCGTGAGTAAAAAAAAAAAAAAAGGCTTCTGAGATATCCCTCTTTCTTCCTGCTTCTTTCCAGCAGTCAAAAGTGAGAAAGAGGAAGTCGTGGCCATTAGCAATGGAGCATACCTTCATCATGATCAAGCTCGACGGAGTCCAACGCGGACTGGTCACACTTCGTTGGTGAGATCATCAAGCGGTTTGAGAACAAATATTTTTAGTTGAAAGGGTTCTGATGTAATTGGTGTGCATGTGGGGATAGCTTTATTGCTTTTTCTTTAGCCATTAAGTTCTTAGCTTTATTGTTTTTGCTTATAATAGCAAAGGATTCTTTGCTTATATCAGCAAAAGGAGGTTTTGTGCTCATCTTCTTGCACACTCAAAAAAATAAAAATTAAAAAAAATGCGACCTCTATGTACCTATTGTGAAAAGATTGGTCATTATGCTACCATATGTTATACTCGTCAGCTATCTAGTGTAATTTGTTTTCATTGTCAGAAGTCTGGACACTTGGTGGATAATTATTTTCTGCTTCATCAACATTTGAATTCAATTCTTCAAGCGGATACATATAAGTAATTCCACCTCGACTCTTCGGTACCTCAGGCTCAGACATCAGCAGATACTCACCATCGTCTTACTTAGTTAGAGCTCCAGATCCAACTACAATGCCAGCATGTCTTTGCTGGCTTCTCTGCATCTACCTCAACTAGTACGTCTACTTCTTAGATATTAAACTCTGCTGCTTCTCATCATATGACTTTTAACCTTAGTCTATTATCTAGTATTACACCTTTAACATCTCAGTTTTCCTCTTTACACACAACTGATAGTTCTCAGTTGATCATCACTCAATCGGCCTCCATTATTTTCGACACCTTGAGACTTCCTTTTGTTTTATATGTTCTCTATCTTATTTAACATGATTTCAGAGTGCTGTTTGTGGGGCATATTTTCAGCAATTTTCTCAGCATTATTCTTTATTTGTGCGGTCATCACCTCAGAGATGAGTTCTTCTTTTACTATATGTGGATAACATGATTTTGACTGACGATAATTCAGTAGGGATTGCAGTTACTAAGAGGTACCTTAATCAAAAATTTCAGATGAAGGATTTTGGCAATCTTCGATATTTTCTTGGACTCGAGATTGCACAAGGTAAAAAAAAAATACTTGTTTCTAGTAGAAATATACTTCAGAGATTATTTTTTTTGTTGGTCTATCGGATAGTCGCACAGCCGATACTCCTTTGGATCTTCATGTGAAGATTCGTCCCACAGATGGTGAGACTCTTACAGATCATACTCGCTACAAAGGGCAAGTGGGTCAACATGTGTATCTCTGTTTGACCAGGCCAGATATCTCTCATGCAGTTAGTATTCTTAGCCAGTTCATTTTCGCGCCTCGATCAGCTCACTATAGTGCCTTACTCTGGATTATCCGATATCTTCAAGACTCCATTACATGCTCATTATTTATGTCTTCTACATCTACTCTGGATCTTTAAGAATTTTTTAACGCAAATTGGATTGGAGTTCAATCACCAGACGATCTACTACATGATTCTGTTTGTTTCTTGGTGATCCGTTGATCTCATGGAAAAGCAAGAAACGAGACGTTGTTGCATGTTCTTCTACTGAGGCAGAGTATAGAGCTATGACTGCCACCACCAGGAAGATCATCTATGTACGCAGACTACTCTCTGATATGGATTTTCTCCTACAGGACCTACGTCACTTTACTTTAATAACAAGAATTCTATACAGATTGCAAACAATCGGTTTTTCATGAACGGACAAAGAACATTGAGATTGATCTTCATTTCGTCCTTGAGCATTATTTGAAAGGAAATATTTCTCTACCATATGTGACTTTAGCTGATCAACTGACAGATTTTTTTACAAAGTCACATCCCATATCGCAATTTTAGATTTATTGGGCAAACTCATGTTGTTTGATCCAACATGAGTTTGAAGGGGGTGTTAAAAATAATTAGATTTAGCATTAGATATTAGTGATTTAGTATTAGATTCTTTTTCTATATGGATACATATCTTCTTTCATACTCCTATCCGGATATGGATACGTTCTCTCTCTATATATATCATAGTTGTATGACTTTTTTTTTACATCATCCATTAATAAAATCAATATTATTGATTTATTTCAATATGTATCATGAAGTTAACACCAAGGTCATAGGTATCTTAGGTTTTTCTGGTTTATTAAAGGAGATTTGAAAAGACAACTCAAATAATAACTTAAATTGCTATAGACTTACTGCTATTGTTACAACTTACACTGCAAGTAGTAGATAGGATTGGACCTTAAAATAAGCTGTCAAGACTCAAGATGTCAAGTCCTTATAAAATGGAAGGTGTTCTTGTAAGGAAATGAGATATGTTGCATTATAGTCTGCTACTGCGGTTTTAGCTTACTGTCAAGTCCTTAGGGTATGGGATGTACACTAAAAACTTGGGCTGATCCAATTGGACTTTAGAAATAAATTAAATAATAGTCTTTATGGCCCCTGGGGCCATGGCTTTCGCGTGATGTGGCGGCCCTCCATTGGACGGGGTATTCAGAGTTTTCGACGGATCCACCGAGACGAATAGGGAGGAGGTTGGAAGCAAATAGAAGGAGGCTACGTAGGCGGGGGCTTGGCCCCTGGAAGCTATTTATTATTTTTCTTGAAAAATCAGTATGGTCTGTTGATCCCATATATATCACAATATTTGTCAGCCACTAATGGAAAGCATTCCATAGTGCAACGAGTGACGCCCATATATTAGAGAAGTTCAAAAAATCGAAGGCGACAAAGAAGACTCAATTTTTTTAGTCCCGAGGGTTAATCAAAAGATGGAAGAATGATACAGAAACAGAGCTTCAAGAAAACTTTACATTCTACCCTCTGTTTGACCTTGAAGTTGTACTCGAGAAAGAGAGGCTTCAGCAAGTAAGTTTCTCACCTAAAGAACTCGATTCCAACAAATCACAATAATCCGGTTAACTTAGATTACAACTTCCTGAAGACTGGTCTTCCTTGTAATCGAAGTTGCACACGGACCAAACCGAACACAATAAGAGAGGAGAAAAGAGATGGATCTCTACTTGTTGGGGTAGTGAAGATTGTCACGTCCCGGTCCCGTAAGGGCCGATCGTCCTCTCTTGGTCCCTACGGAACCGATCGTCCTTGCTTGGACGCGATGCCGTGCAAGCCTAAGTTGCGCTTGCACCAGGCATAGTACCTGCACTAGACACAAGTTAGACAAATATATATATATATATATATATATATATATATATATATATATATATATATATATATATAGGCACAAGATTTAAAATGCAGAGAATCAAAGTTGAACACATTTGATAGGAACACAAAATACTTTCTTTATTGAATACTAGAAGATTGGATTATAAAGTACTTGCTTGGTTGAGTTACAAAATATACCATAGATGGCTTACAACTCTTTTTACAATCCCAAAACTAGCCACAACATCTATACATTATATCATTTTAGTAGGACCAAAAATCGAAACAACTAGCCGAAGAGAAGTTTGAACACAGGAGAGAAAAGCTAAGGAAGAAGCACGAGCACGGTCCTGCTGGAAGGATGCGCTAAAACTGGTTCAAAATCTCTCCAAGCTCTCGCTACCAGAACCTGAAGATTTGCCCACAAACGTGGGTCAGTACTACAATATGTACTGGTGAGCGACTGTGGCCAAACTCACCTAGAAATCCATACTAAGTAAGTATATGAATCTAGCATTATTAGGTAATCTTTCTGGTTTTCTATTTTCTTTAACAATTCATGCAAGAAAACATAAACAATAGATATACTATGCATATGATAAATCTTACCCAGGGTCGAGCGGTTATTCCTGCAGCAAAAACACAAGTTAGCCATAATTTTCATATATGAATAAACTTATGAATCAATCTTGGCATCATGTGTTAGGGATACAAGAAGGTAAACCTAGCATGCACCCTAACTACATGATGGTCCCCTCCACGGGATTAGCAGTTGGGACGTACAAGCCCATCTCACTAATAGACCTATACCCTCCCGTAAGTAAGGACTTCAAGCCTCAGGGTATCTAGATCTCTCCCAGGACGAACGATCCCCAGTACCCCAATAACCGCTCGAGAGATAAACCTTGTGCACAAGTTATCCTGACCAAATGCATGAATGCAAGTTCCTATCAGATAAATATGCTATCATGCAACTGATAAACAATGAACAAGCAAGTCTATCTTCTTCTTCTTTTTTTTCTAGATCAAGTCAAGAGATTTCCAGCAGTATTACTTAATGTGCAGAATACGAGGGCCAGATAAGCATTCAATATATAACTAGTAAGGTAGCAGTTATATACTTGAAGCATACAATAATGTTTCTTTTTAGCTTATCTTATTAGTGAGCCAACATTTATTAGTGAAGTAGAGATTCTTTATTAAGACGTGCAGACTAAATGATTCATCGAAGGGCATAAGCCACTCACCTATTGAATCGAACGAAAGGATGGGGAAGCCTTATGCAACGGTCACTCCTTGGTTATGCATCCTGAAATTGCAATAATACTTGGTTAGCATCCTTCGATCTCTTTCCCTTACGATTCGAAAAGAATGCGTAAGCGAGAAAAATGAATCATGAAAACCAAGTTATCAAAAGCAAGACAAAACACTAAGCAACACAAAACCAAGCAGCAAATCAACCAACGAAAACTTTTGAACTTATTTCAATAGAAGCCATTCCATCAATTTGAAAGGTTCATTGCATTTCGTCCGTGTTAATTTGGCGGTAAGATTTTTCTGAGACTCGATTCTCAACCGAGTCAAAGTAACAAGTGTTCCATAAGTAACCCGTTAGGAGGGGACATTACATAATACCCCACTGAGAATAAGTTTCGTCCTCGAAACTTAAGAGGTCAAGAAGTCTAAGATCAAGGCATTAAGAGGTCAAAGGAATCAGACTCACCAATATCGTGTCCGCTCGTATCACGCTCAATATTCAACTGATAAACTCTATGTCTTCTTATCTGATCAATTTGTCCACTAGCTTGAACTTGAGCTGGCACGGGATTCTGATTCTCATTTTGACCAGTGCTATTATTGCGGTACGGTGGCTGAACCCTTCTGTTTTGGCAGTTGATAGCCAGATGCCCCTTTTGTCCACAGTTAAAATACTCATTGTTTGCAGAATGACAAACATCTATAGTGTGGCCCCATTTATCACAGTAACTGCACTCTTGACCAAGGCACTGCTCGCCTACTATCTTTCTCTCTCCATTATGGTATCTTTTAGCAAGAGGATTTCGAGCAACTAGTGCTTTCTCGAAAGCACTCTGTGGCGAATATTGCTCATTCTAAATTGCTGCCTCAAAGGCTTTTATGTAGGAGGTACATTCACGGTTCATAACATCTTTCCTGAGGCTATCATTTAAACCTTTAATAAATCTGTAGGTACGGGCGCTCTCGTTAGGAATCAATGAGCTAGCGAACTTAGCAAGTTTGGAGAACTTTAATTCATAGTCCTCGACATACTTGCTCCCTTGCTTAAGTTCGGTAAACTCATATTCCTTTCTCTGCTTGACGGTAGGTGGAAGGTATTACTCCAGGAATGCTTCTTTGAACATTCCCTAAGTAATTTTGTCGTCCTAGCACTTTGTGGCAAGGTTCAGCTTCTTGATCTGCCACCAATCGTGTGCTCGTAACTGCAGCTGCACGACTGCACATGCCAACCTCTTGTTCATATGTATCCCAGCAAAATCGAACAAGTCCTACAACTTGGCGACCCAGTCCATCACCTTATTTGGAGCGGTCCTGCCTTCGAACTCAGGAGGGTTCAACTTCAGAAACTCAGCACCTTTAAAGATTGACTTCCTGACCGCCTGCGGAGGCTCATCATCTTCTGCTAGGCCTGTTTCTCAAAACGAGGGTGCGGCTGCCACATGTGTCGCGACGGTTCCTGATGCAGTGTTATTTGCGACCAAGGTTATCACTATCTGAGTCAAAGAGTCTAATTGCTTCTGTTGTGCTATGGCTCGAGCATCTTCCCGTTGTTGTTGAGCCTCAAATCGATCATGTTGGGCATTTAATCATTCTTGTTGATTTTCAAATATGCCAATCAGCCTATCGATTTGTTCATCGTTCACGCTCGCTGCACGCGATGTCCCTTGGTTACCTGTTTTTGTCATCTTGCTACAAAAGAGAGTAGCTTGCATTAGTTTCATAACTTATTATGGACTTATTGCATGGTACGTTGTGTTTTTATATTTTTCAAGATCGGGACCTTAACACCTTCGATTTACTTATATAGATTCGCAACCATTTTCGAAATTCGGGACTTTTAAAACTGCTTGAAAACTTATATTATTTTGAAAATGATATTTAAAAAGGCCAAGGACGTAAAGGCGTGCTTTGATACCACCTGTCACGCCCCAGTCCCGTAAGGGCCGATCGTCCTCGCTTGGTCCCTACAGAACCTATCATGCCTCGCTTGGGCGCGATGTCATGCAAGCCTAAGTTGCGCTTTCACCAGGCATAGTACCTGCACAAGACACAAGTTAGACAAAAATATACATATATGTAGGCACAAGATTTAAAATGTAGAGAACCAAAGTTGAACACATTTGATAGGAACACAAAATACTTTCTTTATTGAATACTTGAAGATTGGATTATAAAGTACTTGCTTGGCTGAGTTACAAAATATGCCATAGATGGCTTACCACTCTTTTTACAATCCCAAAGCTAGCCACAACACCCATACATTATATCCTTTTAGTAGGACCAAAAATTGAAACAACTAGCTGAATAAAAGTTTGTACACATGAGAGAAAAGCTTAAGAAGCAGCATGAGCACGGTCCCGCTTGAAGGATGCGCTAAAACTGGTTCAAAATGCTTGCCAACCTCTTCCTACCAGAACCTGAAGATTTACCCACAAACGTGGGTCAGTACTACAACATGTACTGGTGAGCGACCGTGGCCTAACTCACCTAGAAATCCATACTAAGTAAGCATGTGAAGCTAGCATTATTAGGTAATCTTTCTAGTTGTCTAGTTTTTTTAACAATTCATGCAAAAAAATATAAATAATAGATAGACTATGCATATGATAAATCTTATCCACGGTCGAGCGGTTATCCCTGCAGCAAACACACAAATTAGCCATAATTTGTATATATGAATAAACTTATGAATCAATCTTGGCATCAGGTGTTAGGTATGCAAGAAGGTAAACCTAGCATGCGCCCTAACTATATGATGGTCCCCTCCACGGGATTAGTAGTTGGGACATACAAGCCCATCTCACTAATAGACCTATACCCTCCCGTAAGTAAGGACTTCAAGCATCAGATTATCTAGATCTCTCCCAGGCCGAACGATCCCCAGTGTCCCAGAAACTGATGGAGAGATAAACCTTGTGCATAAGTTGTGCTGACAAAATGCATAAATGCAAGTTCCTATCAGATAAATATGCTATCATGCAATTGATGAACAATGAACAACCAAGTCTATCTCTTTTTCTTATTTTCTAGATCAAGTCAAGAGATTTCCAACAGTACTACTAAATGTGCAGTATACGAGGGGCAGATAAGCAGTCAATATGTAACTAGTAAGTTAGCAGTATACTTGAAGCATGCAATAATATTCCTTTTTAGCTTATCTTGTTAGTGAGACAACGTTTATAAGTGAACTATAGATTCTTTATTAAGACGTACGGACTAAAGGATTCACCGAAGGGCCTAAGCCACTCACCTATTGAATCGAATGAGAGGATGGGGAAGCCTTATACAACGGTCACTCCTTGGTTATGCGTCCTGAAATTGTAACAATACTTGGTTAGCATCCTTCGATCTCTTTTCCTTACGATTCGAAAAGAATGCACAAGTGAGAAAAATCAATCATGAAAACCAAGTCATCGAAAGCAAGATAAAACACTAAGCAACATAAAGTCAAGCAGCAAAACAACCAATGAAAACTCTTGGACTTATTTCAATAGAAGCCGTTCCATCAATTTGAAGGGTTCATTACATTTCGCCCATGTTGATTTGGCGATAAGGTTTTTTCGAGCCTCGATTCTCAACCGAGTCAAAGTAACAAGTGTTCCATTAGTAACCCGCTAGGATCAGGGCATTACAAAGATCACCATTGCTCAATACAAGATTTATCCCATACGATCTTCTCCCAGGAACCAGCAAGTACTTGAAGAATTTCTGGAACGGTCGCGTCACCTCCTTTCAGGACTCACATGAACTCCTGAACTCCAATGGCGGCGACAGTAGAACATCTCTTCGTCTTTCTTATTTTCGAAGTAAGTTCTCAAAGGGGCTACGAAGAGAGTATATATAGAGGAACCTGGCCTCCCTCTTTTATTGGAAAGATATGAACGAATTTAATTCAAATTCCACAAAAAATGGGTATGAATTAAAGACTAAATCTTTTTACAACAAATTATATCTCGCAACATGTTGTCTGCACACAACAGCGCAGCAGCATAGCGTACAGCGGCGCAGCAGCCCAGCGGCTTAGCGCACAGTGGCGCAGCTGCCCAACATGTAGCGACGCATAGCAGCGCATAACAAGCGTATCGCCTATATATACGCCAACTCATGAGCCCGTGCAGCGCCCGCTCAGCACCCTGCTCATGCACCCGCACATGCACCCACAAAGTGCACCAACAAAGTACCACTTTACGCCCTTGAGCCCGAGTCTAAGTCCAAGTCCGAGTCGCTAAGCTCCTTTGGGGCTTACCTCCTAAGGAAATTCTCCCAAGAGAATGAAAAAAAGCATAAATTATTTCTTGAGGAGTTAATATTTTTTTTCTTTTAAGAAAATACCCCCACATGGAACCCATGTACTCCACCAAACCCTATGTGCATATCTCAACACAAGCAAAGCTTTATATTGAGATACCCACTTGGTGGTGTAGCCAATGTGGGACTAAACTTCTTAGTCTAAAGGCAAAAACACCAACAATCTCCCATATATCTCAATATATGGGTTGAGCGTTCCCTACAGTGACTGTCCATCATACATTAGGATAGATGTCGCTTCGACTTGAACCTTTCCGCCTGTATCAAAAAACAGTATGATACAAGAATGAAGCAAGACTTGAATTATGTACCATAGTTGTAATTCTTTTCACTCACATAATGACATCCATTGTGCTTCCGGTTGCACATTAAATGTCATGTGCATACCTGTTTCAGTGTATATATATTGGGTGTCTACAAGCTTACCCTCAAGAGACAGCCTATATCTCTTTCCATACATTCTAGGTGTCACTACCCCATTTTCAGAGAAGGGTATTTTTTTAATTTTAATTTGGTTAATTGTGTATTTATCATAAATATTTGTATTAATATT